>ML829466.1:29923-54119 GCA_009831015.1 Picea engelmannii | reverse complement strand
GTATGCATACCATTTCATTACCAATGGTATGAATACAATGATATGCATACCATGGTATGGATACCAATGGTATGCAATGGTATACATACCATGGTATGGATACCAATGATATGCATACCATTGCAATACCATGGTATGCATACTTGAGAATCCCTAAGACAACTACCACTAAAACCCTAAGCCAACTAAAACCCTAAAAATAACCTATAAATAGAGCCCCTCTCGTGGATGATACAAAATTCATTTCATGTAAAAGTGATGGCTTAGTTTAGAATCACGGTAGTGTGAGAGAGACAACTTGAAATAGTTCCAATCGTCAACAAGTCAATATAAACATTTTGCAGGTAATAAAATTGTATCATAGATATCAAATTTGGAAATTCATTAGTATCTTTTTCAAGTTTTACATTTTGAATATCACAACATTGATTATCTATAATATGTACTATACTAGCATGTAACCACATAAAAGTAGTTGATCTACATCAATCTATTTATTGGAGACACATAATTTACCCATTCACATGAGCTAATTTTTTATTAGGTTGGAGGAGGGAAAACATGTAAGGCATTACTTTCTAGATAGAATTTTGGTAGCATTACTTTCTAGATAACATTAATTTCTAGATGGATTTTTGGTAGCATAGCATTACTGAATAAATGTTATTAATAATTGATGGGTTGAACAAAATTTACAAATACCCACTACACAATCTCAACAAACATTTGCATCAATGAGTCTTTCACTAGTGTTTTTAGCATTTATGAAGGGTTACACATAAATCAAATGATTTTATATATGCCATGCATAGATAGAGGAAAATATTGTGTGTGCCCTAGAAAATAACATTTAGCTCAAATGTGTGTGCCCATAAGCTATTCCTTAATGCATAATGCAAGTATTTATAATCACTAAATAGAAACAAATCAAGGGATTAATACACATAAAATTCATACACTTTGGAATTCAAACACTTTGAAATTCATATGTTCATAAAAATCAAATGTAGAAACAATGAGATTCATAAAAAGTGTGCCATGAAATGTGTGTGTGTGTGTCTGTGTGTGTATACACTCAACATCGTCTAAATTGTACATTTTTTAGAAAATGGCAACTTGTGCCCAATATACAAGTGCCCTAACATAAAAAAATATATATATCGTAGCCTAGAGATAATATGGCAGTGGTTGGTCCATAATTGACCATTTTCATGCTCACCACCCTCAAGAGAATCTTGGAAATCTATCTTTCTTCTCTTTCTAGAGGATGCACCTCGAGAGGTTCTAGGCTTGAGTGTGCTTCGACGCTCTGGAGACTGCACAAACAATAAACAATGTTATAAGTTTTTTTCATCAATGAATTAATAGGCATACAAATTTATACTTTCTAATTTAACCTAAGACAACTCACAGCATATGAAACTGTCAATCGTGAGGGTGTTACCCTCCTCCACGACCCTAATCTCTCTACAATGCTACCCTGCATTAGTTACAAGGATCAAGTCAATAAAATTAAAAAAAATGCATAAAAACAAATTCATGAAACATAAAAAATTATCATCAATGCATTATCTCACCATTAATATTCTAGGCATCGATGGAGAGTCACTGACAGATGGAGCACTAGGTTGTACAACCTTCTCCGATAATACCTCTACTATGGCAGTCTCTGTCGATGGGGCTGAAAGTGGTTGTGGGGGTGGGTGGTAGATAGGTGGGATGTGATGGACCCTCACAGGCTGTACAAGTGATTCCAACACCCTAGGCCTAGAGAAAGGAAACCCAGACGCAATGCCCATGTGCTTAGGGGGTGCAATACTACTATACCTAGCAAATATATCTTTGGTTTGCATACATATTAATAAAATTGAACTATTAGTACCAAATACTAAAATTCAAAAACATAAAGACAAACATTTTGAGAATTATATGATATTTAAATTTACACATGATATATGATATTTAAATTTACACATGATACCTATGACATTGGTGACTTGTCCATCCCAGATGGAAAATCCCTGGCATCGCCTGGTGCCAAATCCTGTAGAAATAAGAGAACATACAAAAAAATTTGAGGATGTCATAAAATAAATAAATGACTATGTTGAATCTATCAAATGTGATACATACATGTGTGTATGGTGCACCCAATGAACATACTCCCTCTACCACTGCATTAGTGGTGGGGCTAGGCACTGATGCATCTATAGGCATAGAGGGTCTGTTGCTGAGACGCAACAACTGCAAAAAAACATGCAATCAAATATCTATATAAATACACAAAATAAAAAATAAATATATATCGATGAAGAACAAAACAAAGGGTTAAGATACTAACCTCCTCCATGAAGTTATGATGTCCAGTGGGCTCTATAGGCCCATAGCATGTTTTCCCATAGTTGGAGCATCTATTAGGTTCACATGGACAACTTATATGTCCATGTTCCCTCTCCTCATTGTACTCTCTTATGCATGTTGACACTCCAAACCCCCTATCAATGTCATTGGCATGCATCTCCAGTCGAGATAGTGCAACAAAGCTACTGTGTTGCACTAGGCTATGAGTCAATGAGGATATGGCTAGTTGTACTTGTTAAAAAATAGGAAGATGTTGGGTAGGGGGTCATGCCTTCGCCTAGGGGGGCGAGGACCTAAATTGAGGTCGCTCCTGGCTTGTTGATCCAGAATCAGATTCAAGAGGCTTCCCAGGTCCAGAAAAGGCTAAAAAAATAAATTTCTTAGAATATAATGAAACCAATTCCATTGCGACCGACTCATCGTGTTTATTCTGTCCACATATTTACTTCCTCAAACAGACATCGTATGCGAGAGTTATCGCACTCTAATCGTTTTTCCAAACAAGCAAAAAGTCAACAGGACGATAGTAAAAAAGTCAACGCTGACTTCAACATGATGTCATCATGCTGACATGGCAGCATGACACATGGCAGAGGCACAGTTGGAAGCAGGTTCCATATAGATGACATGGACCAGCCAGGATGTGACATGTGTCACCATTGGAAGGGTGACACATGGCACACTCGTACAGGTGCCACGTGGCCCTACTGTATAGTGACACGTGGCAGGTACAGACGCTGACCGGGAAGAAAAGTGGTAAGGTACAATATGTTGATTGGGAGAATAGAAAGTTGACAAGTGGCAGACATAATTAATGAATAGGGTGGTGCCACATGGCCCAGACTTGGGATGCCATGTGGCACCTAGTGGTTGGTGATCTGGTTAATATGAAAAATTGTTGAGTTCGCAAGATTTGAACTCGATACCTTCCACCGGGCCACACCTTGGCAGAGCTAGGCTAGTCAGGGCATCCACACATGCGACTTGTTATATAATACAGGAAAAAGTATATTTAAAGTTGTGTTATGTTATATTTCGGACGGAGTGCGGGTTGGGGCCTAGCCCCAACCCCGATTAAATTCCTCCACATACGACCACCAGTCCAGCGTTAAGCCACAACACAGGGACCATGAAATATGGCTTAACCACCAACGGACTAGGGGTTTGATTCAGGTTTACAGTTAGTGGAATGGCGCATGGATGTGATAGCGCATGGCCACATGGCCCATGCCACAAGTCCAAGAGCTACTGCATCAAAGGGCTACACCGGAGGAAAAGTGCAGAGGTTAGACCATGGTTCCAACCAAATTCCATATGAACCAAGGTTGATACATGGCATGGAGAACTAGGGGATTCGCCCTTGGTTTTGGGATCCATCATGCAACAAGAGGTTACGAGTTATAGGCCAACGCGCAACCCCTAGGGGGCTCGCGCTTGTCCATATGTGCCATATGACCTTGTATTAAGTGAGTGCACCAAGAAAGAGGGGGCTTATGCCTAATTTTAATTATAAAATGGGTTTTTACTATATAGTTTGGGATTTGTTTATGGATTATTCAACCCGTTTTGGAGATTTTTGACCTTTTGAGGGGGATATTGGGCTCTTTTTGAGGCCAGATATTGGGGGGAAGTTGGGAGATGATAATCAAATTTAGATCTATATAAAATAGGCCTTCTTGAGGCCATGGAGGGAGATTCATAGCAGGTTTATGTTGAAGGAAAGCCAATCCAAAGTCATTTTTATGCAGGGAAGTTGTTGAGGAACGCACCTTTGCGGGCCATTTCTGCGAGATCTGGTCATCCAATTTGAGTGTCAGTTTTTTTGTTGGGTTCCAGAGATCTAGGAGAAAAATAACATATCATCCTTGTATCCTTTTGGAACTACTATGATGTAATTATTGAGATTTGAACAGAAATAAATAAGCCTCACCCACTAAGACAAAGGCTCGAAGACATAGGCAAGATTGTTGAACTCCGTTATCACATTGGTGTTATGGTTTGCTATTGTTTATTACTTCCTTTCTGTTCTGTACATGATTGTGTGGTTGTGATAATTTCTCATATCTTCTTCCTCTTTCTTTAAGTTTCCTAAATGGTTAATCAAAACATGCTTAGTAACTTAACCATAGTCGTGTAAAAGGTCTTTTCGGATCAAGTGATCTCAGAGCTAGTTGACATTTGGATTTGAGTTTTGCATGTTAACTAGGGAAAATATACTTCGTGGTGAAGGCGAGCTTGTTGAATTTAGAATGAGAGCTTCTCACACCAAGAATATGACATCGGAAGAGGGACTTTCTCAAGATGAGAAAGAGTTTCGAAAAGCTTTCTTTTCCATGTCAGAGATGATGAAAGTTTTGTATGAAGATTACTTGGAACGTAAGAAACTAGTTTTGGGTGAATCTTCAAAGGAAAAAAGTGAAGAAGGAGAGGATCCTCCTCATATTCCTCCTTCACCTCCATCATCACCTCCTTCTTCTCCTTCTTCTTCTTCAAGTTCAAGTTCTAAATCCAATGCAAAGAAACATGTTCATAAACATAAGAATGAAATTCCATTGTTAAAACTTGATGTTAAATTTGAATTACCCATATATGATGGTGAAGTTAATGCAGAGAGACTTGACAATTGGGTCAGACACATGGATATTTATTGCAATTTGCAATAGATCAAGGATGAGGCCACACAAATCAAGTTGGCATCTTTGAGACTTGCACGTACAACTCTCATCTGGTGTCAAAGCAAGTGAATGCAACAAGTGGGTAATGTATTTCCATCATGGAAAGTTTTCATTTCTGCACTTAGGAAACAATTCTATCCTTTGGGTTATAAAGAAAAAGCATTAATTGAATGGAAAGCTTTAAAACTAAGAAAAAGACAAACAGTGCAAGAGTATACAAATGGCTTTCGAAAAATGGATTGATGTTAGATATCCCTTTACATACACAGGAAACCCTTATGAAGTATATAGGAGGTTTACCTGCACATATTAGAAACATTGTATTCATGTTTGGACCCACTAACCTTGATGAGGTTTCTATTCAAGCGACATATATTGAAGAAGGGAAAGCAGGTGTATCAGGGGAATCGTCTTCAAGGAAAGAGGACAAGAGGAAATGGCATGGAAAAAAGGTAAATGCAGTGATGAGAAAGGAAGAGAGGCCCTCTTGCAAGCATTGCAAAAAAGAGGGACATGATGAGGAATGTTGTTGGCAGTTGCATCCCGAGAAGAGGCCAAAGTGGTTCAAGGAAAAGAAGGGAAGGAAAACAGTTCCAGCAACGACACAACCCACAGACTTGGGATCGGATTTAGGTGATGAATCAAAGGTCTCATTGGTTGGTATGACAGGTAAAAGTGGTGAAGGCATTGATTGTAGAAGTAACTTGTTTCATATAAGGGTAATCATGCGACACACTAAGATAGACACATTAATTGACAGTGGATCTCAATCTAATCTAATTTCAGAAGAATTGGTTAAGAAATTGGGATTAAAAACACAAGTACATCATAAGCCATACACACTTAAATGGATAAGAAATCATCATAAAATGCACATTAAAATTTGCTATTTCATCTAAGTATGTAGACGAGGTAACATGTGATGTTGTGCCACTAAGAGAATGTGGAATGGTCTTAGGTATTCCATACTTATATGATCGTAAAGCAATCTTCTACAGGACAAAGAATCACTATCAATTAACCAAAGCAAGTCAAGATCATGTGGTTCATGCTCATCATGTTAAGGAAAATAAAACACTTCAAACTATGTAACAATTAAAAAAGGCAGTTCAAGCAAGAAAAAAACCAATAATTGTTTCAAATGAAGTAATCGATCTTAAGAAAGAACAAGAAATGATTGTTGAATGGAAAATCAATCACAATTTGCTTCAATATAAGATCATGTCGTGAAAATATTACAAGTATATCGGCTCATTGCAGTCATGTTTTTTATGCTATCATTAGTAATTTTGTCTACATGGATGATAGTGGCTTTAGTAAAATGTGATAGGGTTCAAATGGCTAACAATATGCTGTCAGTTGTCATAATTGAGTTAAAGTTGATCTTGATGAGACAGGTGCACAGGACAAAGTTCAGGGACAAAGGACAAGACGGGTGGACTATCCCGAGATTTTTGACTGGTTAGTAACCTTTTGGGGACCAAAAGGTCCTTAGTCGGGAGGTGTGATCCAGAATCAAATCCAGGAGGCTTCCCAGGTCCAGAAAAGGCTCAAAAATGAAATTTCTCAGAATTGAATGAAACCAATTCCATTGCGACCGTCTCATCGTGTTGATTTTGTCCATATATTTACTTCCTCAAACGGACGTCATATGCGAGAGTTATCACACTTTGATCGTTTTTCCAAACAGGCAAAAAGTCAACAGGCCAACGGTCAAAAAGTCAATGCTGATGTCATCATGCTGACGTGGCAGTGTGACACATGGCAGAGGCACAATTGGCATCAGGTTATGTATAGATGACGTGGAGCAGCCAAGATGTGACACATGTCACCACTGGAAGGGTGACAAGTGGCATGCTCGTACAGGTGCCATGTGGCCCTATAATACGATGACATGTGGCAGTATGGACGTTGACCGTGCATACAAGTGTCAAGGAACGGTATGATGATTGGGAGAATAGAAAGTTGACAAGTGGCAAACATCATCGGTGAATAGGGTGGTGCCACGTGGCACCAAGTGGTTGGTGATCCGGTTAATATGCAAATTGTTTAGTTCGTAGGATTCAAACTCGAGACCTTCCATCAGGCCACACCTTGGCAGATCTAGGCTAGCCAGGGTGCCCACGCATAAGACTTGTTATATAAGATAGGAAAATTATGTTTGAAGTTGTGTATGTTATATTTCGAAAGGAGTGCGGGCTGGGGCCTAGTCTCAGCCCTGGTTACATGCCTCCACATACGACCACTAGTCCAACGTTAAGCCACGACGCGGGGACCACGAACTATGGCCTAACCACTAGCGGACCAGGGGTTTGATTCAAGCTTATGGTTAGTGGAATGGCATGTGGATGTGATAGAGTATGGCCACATGGCCCATGCCACAAGTCTAGAAGCTACTCCATCGGAGGGCTACACCGGAGGAAATGCGGGGAGGTTAGAGCACGGTTCCAACCAAATTCCATATGACTCTAGGTTGATACCTGGCACGGAGAACTAGGTGATTGGACCTTGGTTTTGGGATCCATCATGCGACCAGAGGTTACGGGTTATAGGCCAGCGCGCAACCCCTATGGGGCTAACACTTGGCCATATGCGCCATATGACCCTGTATTGAGGGCGCATGCCAGGACAAAGGGGGCTTATGCCCAATTTTAATTACAAAGTGGGTTTTAACTATATAGTTTGGGATTTTTTATGGATTATTCAGCTTGTTTTGGAGATTTTTGGCCTTTTTTGGGGGATATTGGACTCTTTTTGAGGCCAGATCTTGGGGGGGAGTTGGGAGATGATAATCAAATTCAGATCTATATAAATCAGGATTTCTTGAGGCCATGGATGGAGATTCAGAGCAGGTTCATGATGAAGGAAAGCCAAGCCAAAACCATTTTTATGCAAGGAAGTTGTTGAGGAGCGCACCTTTGCGGGCCATTTCTGGGAGCTCCGGTCATCCAATTTGAGTGTTATTTCTTTTGTTGGGTTCTAGAGATCTGGGAGAACAAGACTAGATCAGTCTTGCAGCCTTTTGGCACTGTTGTGATGTACTTATTTATATTTGAACAGAAATAAAGAAGCCTCACCCACTAAGACAAAGGCACAAAGACGTAGGCAAGATTGTCGAACTCCGTTATCACATTGGTGTTATGGTTTGTTGTTGTTTATTGCTTCCTTTCTATTATGTACATGATTATGTGTCTATGATAACTTCTCATATCTTCTTTCTCTTTTTTTAAGCTTCCTAAATGGTTAATCAAAACATGCTTAATAACTCAACTATAGTCGTGTAAAAGGTATTTTTGGATCACCTGCTCTCGGTCCTGTGCGAACCCTCGAATCACCCCCTGGAATTCACTAATGTCAAAGTAGTTAACATGTTTACCCATAATAAAATCATCCCATAATTTCGTTAGAAAATATAAGGGCATCTCCCTATTATTACAGGGAGGTTTATCAAAAACCATGTACCACCTATCCATCCAGTTTTGACTAATATAGGGATGGATGCACCAGTCAATGGCTATGCATTTCCTGGTCAATGTTAGTTCTTGTCCATTTCTAGGATCCCTAAAAATAGACAATATTTTGTTTTTTGAAATGCACAGTTCTTTGATTTGGTTTCTATCCAAACTAGTGCTATAATACTCGTACATTCTTTCCCTATAGTCAGAAATATATATCAATTTCCCTTGGGCACTTGCAATGGACTGCACAATGATGTCCAAATAAGTGGCCAAGGAGACTCTACTAGGTTCTCTAGTCTCCCTTAATTATTCCTCAAGGTTTCTTAATATCACCAACTCCTCATCAATTTCATTGTTTACATTCTGTGGTGGTGGTGGTGGGTTTGAGTTTTGATCTTATTGGTTTTCTTGTGAGGGGTTTAAATTTTCTCGGGGTTCCATTGTATTTTATATGATGTAATTTAACATCCATGGCATGTAAATTAGTTTCCTGTTTTATTTAAAATACTAAATTACATTTTTTTTTCAATTTATATTATTGGGAGAAAAATACTAAATTAGAATGACTAAATTGGATTAAAGTTAAGATAAATGTAACATACTTGGACACACGGTGGTGGTGGAGGTGGAAATATCCTATGTTTCTTTCTCCTCTCTTCACACTATTTTCCAGATGAGAAACACGAGCATGATTTTATGCACAAAATCGCTCTTGGGTGTTTAAAAAAAAACAATAGTAAGAATTCACACATGTTCTTAAGAGCGTGCACGTGCTCTTACTACTTAAACTATGTCACAATCCACATGGCGGTTTGACCACAACCGAACCTATAGTTGTAGGAACACACACACATTCTTGCGAGTGCACGTTCTTAATCATTCCATTGCCACTTTTCTGGCCACCAAGTTCTTGCACTCACCCATACTTATTTATTATTATTTATTGTAATAAGTAATTGTTATAATAATTTTTAAGAGAATTATTGTATTCCTGATATTATTATTATTATTATTTATATTTAATAATAATATAATATGGGACATACATACACTCTTTTTCCATCTTCCTTGGATATGTTTTCCACTCCTCTATGCTCTCCAAAACATAGCCTCTCTCTCCTAATTTGAATTTCCTCTTTTTGGCATCAGTGAAAGGTGGCAAGAGAATCCTAATCTAACTCTTCCTAGTTCCAAGAATGTAGGGGGAACAAATTTCTAGAATGTACAAGATGATTTCCTAGATTTCAGAGTTGGTTACATTCACTTCTGTTATCTCCAGTTTAAACTATAGACTAGGATCAACATCATTAAAGAGTGAAGGTTGAAGTAATGGAAAGATGGGTAAGAAAAGAGGCATAGGTAACTAAGCATATAATAATTTTATTAGACCCCCTTACATTTCCCCTCTTGTAGTATCATATCCCCTTTAGGTGTTCATGCTTAGTTAGTCTTGGTTCTTTTATTAACTACAAAATAATGGTATTTATTGTATTCAAAATTACCATGGTGTGAATAAGGCATAGTAACAAAATATTAATGCAAAATCATTTAAACATAATTAATTTCAAATTATTCCAAATGGTCAAAGTTGGGACATTACATCCCCTCCCCCTTGGAATAACACCATCCTTGGTGTTCTTATTGCAACAATGTTTAATATTAAAATAGGAATGGATATACCTCTCTCATGGCATCATCCATCTCCCAAGTGTCCTCATCTGGTCCAAAGAGCTTCCATTCCACCTTTAGCTAAGTGATGGCTTGGTTTCAAAGCAATGTTATTTTCTTGTCTATGATGCATAGGGTTTTTGGTTGGAGCTCTCCCTCTAGTTCCACCTCAATCATATCTTAATCAATAACATGGTTAGGATCATGTACATATTTCTTAAGTAATGAAACATAGAAAACATTATGTTTTTTAATGTTGGTAGATAATGCAAGTTTACATGCTATGGGCCCTTCTTTTCTATGATCTCAAATGGCCCACAAAATCTAGGTGCAATCTTGGCACAAGTTCCAAGTTTTAGGAACTCCTTTGTGGTTTAACTTTGAGATAAACATGTTCTCCAACTTTAAACTCTTTATGTACTATGTTATCGTCTCCATAACTTTTTTATCTATCTTGTGTTGTATTTAGATTTTGTTTAATCCTAATAACCTCGTGTTCCATTTCCTTAAGCATCTGTAGTCCAAGCATGATTATGATCACTGGATTATCCCAAATTACTGGAGTATTGCATATTCTACCATAAAGAGCCTCAAATGGACTCATTTTCAATGATTCTTGATAACCATTGTTATAATCACATTCCATTAGGTGCAAGTAGTCCTTCCACTTATTTGGGTTGTTTATAACATACATGCAAAGAATGTCTTCTAATATATAATTTATTAATTTTGTTTTCCCATGTATTTGTGGATGATAAGTAGTGATAAAGTTTAATTGTGTACCTGTGCAACCTAAAAACCTCTCTCTAAAAACAAAATTCAATGTTGATTGCTCTATGTGTGGATTTTATGGGAATAAAGTGAGAATCCTTACTCATTTTTTCGACCACAACCAATCTAGCATCCTGCTTTTTCACTGTCCTAGGAAGTCCTATTATAAAATCCATTATTATTACTTTCCATCTCACTTAGGTGTCAATAATGTTGAATAAATTATTTTCATTGATGTCAAAGGTAAGTATTCAAATATAAATATTCAAAGGAAAGGTGACTTTAAGAATTACAAAGTGGAAGTATATTAGAAATGAAGTTACGTGAAAGTGGATTAAATAAAAATTTGTGGAAGTGGATTAAATGTGAAGTTAAGTGAAAGTTGATTAAATATGAAGTTATGTGAAACTGGATTTAAAAGTAAAAGTGAATTAAACATGAAGTTATGTGAAAGTGGATTAAAAAGTAAAAGCAAATTAAAATTTAAAGTGGAGTAAAAGTGCACATGGTTTTAGAACCCATAGTGGTATTTTTCCCATGATATGTTGAAAAGTAAATTAAAAAATGGAAATTAATTATTTATTTAATGAAGGTCGTGTCTTTTCATGTAGGGCTAATGGTAAAGGATAAAAGGAGAAGAGGATTGTGAGAAATGGTGTGTGGGTGAAGAGTGGAAATATAATATTTACATAAGAGAATATAATATGAGAAAATAATGAATATTATTTAAAAAGGAGAGAGTGGTGAAGTATGTGACCATCCAACTAATAGATCTTGTGAAAGAAAAAGGAGAGAGTGTTGAGTAGATTTGACAAAAGCAGAAGGAGTGAGTGTCGAGTTGATCTGGTGAAAGTAGAATTAGTGAGCACAGAGCAGATTTGGTGAAAGCAGAAGTAACAAGTGCATAGTAGATTTGGTGAAGATAGAAGAAACAAGCAAATCAATGAAGGAAATGCATATGAAGAACTTGTAAACTTGAAAGTAGGTTGGTGCCTACAAAAATAATAGTTGCGGGGATTGATATCTCTAGTAGGTCAGTGCCTACACACAATAGATGGGATCGATATCTCTAGTAGGTCGGTGCCTACAAAAAGAAGAGGGGATCGGTGTCTCCAATAGGTTGCTTCCTACAAACATTTTTAATGATAGGTACTTGGTGCCTACGAATTTATAAAAATATTTTTTTGTGGTTTTCTCCCGAAAGGGTTTCCACATATACTATTGTGTCTTTTGGTTGTTACATTTATGTGATTGTTTCATTATAGTTTGTGAATTTCAAAAAAACAATAGACAACCTTATATTAATTCATCCTCCCAGTATAAGTGTGTGCTCATCAATTGGTATCAGATTTGGTTCCTTCGGAAATAGTATAACCACTAGAAAGGTAGATATTAGGAGCACACATGCTGGTCATGAAGGTTTCTCTACAAACAAGGATCTATTGTTTGATGGAAAAAACTATGTCTTCTTGAGTATAAGGATGCAAACATATCTAATGGACCTTGGTTTTGATATTTTGCAATCGATCGTGATTGGTTATACAACCCCAACAACTCCACCAACAAATACGACCAAGAAAAAGGCTAGTGAAAATGATGCAAAATCCATGAACTCCGTCTTGTGCGGTCTATCAGAATCAGAGTTTGTCAAAGTAATGCATTGCAAATAAACAAAATAAATTTGGGACAAACTTCAAAACATCCATGAAGGCGAGGATAACATCAATAAGTCTAAGCTTCAAACTCATAGAAGACAATTCGAGAGTATAAACATGAAAGACGAAGAAATTTTGCATCCTATCTCCTCCATGTGGATGAAATTTTCAACATCATCAGAGGAATTGGTGAAACAATTGTAGAACCAATGATTGTGCAAAAGGCTTTGAGGTCGATCCCCTTAAGATTTGATGCCAAAATTTTCCTCATTGAGGAAATAAATGATCTTGATAAATTAACAATGGATGAATTGCACAGGATCCTCATTGCATATGAAATGAGGACTGAAAAGGAAAAACCATCAAATAAAGAAACATCTTTCAAAGCCTCGAAGAAGATGAAGAAAAAATAACACAAATCAAGCAATTGTTCCAACAATGAATTAGATAAAGAGGAGGTAAATTTTTTGATAAAACTCAAAAAGGGATCTAGAAAATAAAAAGGTAAGTTTCCCTTTTAATGCTTTAGCTTCGGAAAAGTAGGACATTTTGTTGTTAAGTGTCCATATGCGAAATTTTTTTTTAGTGATAATGAAGAAGACTATAACATAAAGAACAAACATCATCAACACAAAAATATCCACAAACAGGACAAGAATGAAAAGGAGAAGAGCTCTTATAAGAAAAAGAAGATCCTCTTCTCAAAAGGGGTCAGTAACTCATCCAAAGAAAGTAGTGAAAGAAGTTCCAATAGTGATAGAGAAGAAACTCTCTTTATGGAAATCAAAATTTTTTTTTATGAAGACAAAGAAATGATGGATTCAAAGGAAGAGGAAAACACTAAAACAAATGGAGAAGTGGATCTTGAAGAAGAACTCATGTGTTCCTTAAGAGAAATAAAGTAGTTGAGGAAAAAGATTTTGAAACAAAAAGAACAACGACATAAATATGAAGAAGAGGATCGTGATTGAAAATCCAAAATGTCACAAAGCATTGAAGAATCAGAAATCATCATCATAAGCCTAAAATTTTAATTATAAGAGGTTAGAAGGATAGAAGAAGTGGTGAGAATTCAACTAAAGGAAAAGGAAGAAAATTGCGAGAATCTAGCAACTGAACTTGTTTCCTTAAGAAAGGATTTTAAAAATTCAACTGTTGAGTTGAATGAAAGCTTGAAGTTTGAAAAGTGTTCCAAAACCTTATATCATATCATTAATTTTCAAAGGTTACCATTTATTAAGATGGCTCTTAGTTATGATAAGAGTCAGTTGACCACCAAAGAGGATCCAAAAGTTGCAGGGCCATCAAAGAAAGTAAATGAAGAAAAATATAAAATTTATGTTGATATACTCAAAATTTCCATCAGTGATGAAGACAACAACAAGAAAGAAAATAATGTTCCGCGGAAAGTTGGCACTTCTCCCAAGGACAAAAATGATAGATTCAAAATATATTTCCCACCAAGGCGGCCTCACATAAACTGGTACCAAAATTATTTCTTTGGCTATTGCTTTTGTTGTAATCACTTTGGTCATAAAGAAATAGATTGCAGAACACATACAAGAAATAATTATGTATGGAACAAAGACATAAATGCTTGCGGATTCTTAAACAAAAACTATAATTTGTTTGTCCCTTTATTTTATTACAATGTTGTATTCTATAAATGCAAAAACAATGGTCATAAAGCATGTTTTTGTAGAAGTGACCGTGTGGAAACTCCTAAAAAAAAAAAGGATATGGATTCCCTTGTCAAACAAAAGAAAGAAATCATAGGATTTTGGAAAAGGAAGCAAGAATTAGAGATGCAGGAAAAGGAGGAATCTATGTTTGTGCAAACTTCCCTTCATGCTCAAAAGAAAGGAAACCAATGGTATGTTGACACTATATGCTCAAGCCACAAGACATGTGACAAGAGAAAGTTTCTCACTTTAAAAGAAGTTAACGGAGGAAGTGTGACATTTGGAAGCGATGCTACCACACAGATAGCTGGAAAAGGTACTCTAAGTCTCAATAATGGAAAGACTAAAACAAAAAATGTCTTCTATGTTGATGGTCTGAAACACAATCTTCCCAGTGTTAGTCAAATGTGTGACCAAGGAAACAATCTCTCATTTTATTCTCAAGTTTTTGAAATAAGGAAGGAGGCTCAGGAATATTAGTGGAAAGTGCATATAGAACATCAAATAATGTATATATCCTTAATGAGATCCAGGGAGAAAAGTGTTATATGGGACAAACATATGAAAGTTGGTTATAGAAAAAAAGAATGGGTCATATGAACTTTGATAATCTAGTAAATATCATCACTAAACAAGCAATGAGAGACATGCAAAAGATTTTTAAACCTTCAAACACTCTTTGTAAGCAATGTCAGCATGGAAAATAGACAAGACCAAGATTTAAATCAAAGGAGTACTCAACAATGAATCCATTGGAACTCGTTCATACAGATCTTTGTGGGCCTATAAGAGCATAAAGTCTATAAGGAAAAAATTACTTCAAGTTGCTCATTGATAATTATGCTAGAATGACATGTGTTACATTCCTAAAAGAAAAATATGAAGATTTTGAGAAGTTCAAAGCATTCAAAGCCTTTGTTGAAAATGAAACTGATTTGAAAATCAAGTGTTTGAGAACTAACAGAGGAGTTGAGTTTATCTCAAATGAATTTGAAGATTTTTTTGAGACTCGTGGGATAAAAAGACATTTCTCAGCTGCAAGAACTCCACAACATATTGGAGTTGTAGAAAGAAAAAATTGAATTGTACAAGAGATGACAAGAACAATGTTGAATGAATCCAATCTATCGGATAGGTTTAGGAGAGGAGCAGTCAACACCACAGTTTACATTCTGAATAGAGGGAAAATCAAAGTCAACAACAACAAAACACCTTATGAATTATGAAAAGGTAGACTAGAAAAAGTTAAATACTTCAGAATTTTCGAAAGCAAGTGCTATATAAAGAGAGATGATGATGATTTGGGAAAAAATTGGCTCCAAATCTGATGAAGGTATATTTATTGGTTATTCATCAAGAAACAAATCTTATAGGTGTTACAATACAACATTACACAAAATTGTAGAGAGTGCCAATGTAAAAGTTGATGAAGCGGGGAACTGAAGGTGAAAACACCAGTAAATGTTTAATCAGATTATTCAGGCTGCAAAAATGAAAAACAAGAAGGAGAATAAAATGAAGAATAAGAAACATAACACCAAGATACAAAGACACCATCTATATTTGTATGAAAGAATCACTCGAAAAATCTAATTCTTGGTGATAAAGATACAAGAGTTCAAACTAGAAGAAGACTAGCTACTGCACCAAAATATGCAAACTTCTCCTTGCTATCTAAAATAGAGAATTTTACAGAATCCGACAAAGACAAGCATTGGATTGATGCTATAGAAGAAGAAATTAATCGAATTAAGAAGAATGAAACATGGGAACTTGTTCCAAGGTCGACAGATAAAAATATAATTGGCACCAAGTGGGTTTTTAGGAACAGGTTGAATGAAGATGAGAGAGTAATAATAAATAAAGAAATATTTGTTTATAAAGGCTATGCTTAAGTTGAAGGTATTGATTTCAAAAAAACCTTTGCCCCGGTTGTTAGACTAGAATCTATCAAAATGTTTTTGGCATTTGCATGTTTCAAGAACTTCAAAGTATATAAAATGGATGTCAATTTTGTCTTTCTCAATGGAAATTTAGAGGAAGAAGTATACATTGAACAACCAAAAGGATTCTTATTATCAGAAAACAAGGACCATGTGTGTAAACTGAAGAAAACACTTTATGGAATAAAACAAGCTCCCAGAGCCTGGTATTCAAGGCTTGATAAATATCTACAACAACAAGGCTTGAAAAGAGGAATTGCTAACAATAATCTCTACATCAAGACCATAGTAGAAAACCAGTTGATTGTTGTGGTTTATGTAGATGACATTATTTTTGGAGGAAGTATGAACAAAATGTTCCAAGTGTTTTTAATATAAATGCAAAAGGAATTTGAGATGTCTATTGATCCAAAAAGGATCCAGAGAAGACTAAGGATAACTTAGAATTCGCAGAAGCACCTCAGGAAGATCAGAATGGCCTTAATAGATAGAGAAAAGGAACAAATTCAAAGTCCTTAAAACTCAAAAAAATTGGCATCGTCGCGAAGAGCACATCTCAAGCTTTCAAACGACGTAAATGGTTCGTCAAACAGAGGTACAGATCGAAAGGTATGGCCAGTCAAAGTTTGGTCAAACAGGTCAAGTCAACCAAGGGACACATCATCATCTGTACTGCTGACTGAATAGGGTGACGTCAACAAGGGGTAGTGTTGATGTCAACATGCCATGTGGTAGCCTCACAGGCTGCCATGTGGTAGCCTCACAGGCTGCCATGTGTCAGACATATTTGGAATTTTTAGGGTGCCAATTGGGCCAATGGAAAGTTGCCATGTGGCACCACTAGGGGCCTCCACGTGGCCCAACCACAGACCAACACATGGATCAACCGTAGACCAAAACATGGCAAGTGACATCAACACCATATGGGCATCTTACTGTAATAGGAAGCCAATCGAAGGGTGCCACCTGGACCAATCAAAAGGTGCCACATGGCACCCATGGTTTTCCCAATGAGGGCTGAGTTCTAAATGATTTAAAAAAAAATGGCCGACCGCCGGAATTGGCGACCAGACTGGCCGATGGTTGGCAAAGTTACAACGCATATATATATATATATATATATATATGGTATGAGCACAAGAGGATAGGAATGGGTCGATCGACCGGTGCCAGAATCGACAGTCGGTCTGGTGATCCCCCCGCCTTTTCAACCTTTATTAAAATAAACATACCAAAAGGGGGTTCGATGGATTCGAACCCCAGACCTCCAGGGAGCCAACGCCTTAATTCGACCTTCTCTCACTGGTTGTCCTAATGACCCCATTGTTTCATCCACCGACGTTTATTTATTTAAAATGAATTTTTCTAGAGCCATAAGAGGGCGCTTGATGGTACGTCTAGGCACAACTTACGAGAAAAAGGATAGAGGATTAACTTCAAGTTGTAGGCACGAAAACTGAGACGAGATTTCTCATGGGCCTGGGAGTGCCAGAGTCAGATTGAGGCATGTAGACAATCATTTTTGGGTAATTCAATGCCACGAATTCAATGGTGTTGCCTATTTTCTTATATGAGTAAAAGTTTTGTAGCTTAGTTGCATAATGAGGTATACTTATGTATTTTGTCAAATTCTTTTGCTGAGTTAATAAAAAGGCCTACCCATTTGAGAGCAGGACCCATAGATGTAGTCCATCAAGGATGAACTTCGTTATCAAGTTCTTTGTGTTCATATTTGATGCTTATGTCTCTTAATTTTGAGTTTTTCCTTCTTTATGGTGCACTTCAATTTATGTTAATTTAATACAATTCTTTAATAAGTCACATCGATGTAAATATCTTGGATCATGTTGGTATTAGAGCAGTCATCTTTGACTTGAATTGTTGAGTGTGAATGCTTACTAGGGCCAAGCATAAGCAGGGTGAAAGAACTTTTAAGAATTTCAATCCTGAAGTTGTTCGTGCATCCTTAAGGAAGAAAATGGCTAAAGAGGATAAGCGTGATGAACAAGAGAAAAACTTTCATATGGTCTTTTATCGCATGTCAGAAATGGTCAAGTGAATGTATGGAGACTACACGAAGAGGATGAAGAAGAAAGGGAAGAAAAATGAAGCACAAGCAAATGATAATGCTTTAGTAAATCAAGGGGTTGGAGGAGATCCTCCTAAGCCTCCATATTCAACATCAAGTTCTAGCTCTTGTTCCTCTGAGCATTCTCATCATTCTAGCAATAAATCTTCTTTTAAGAAACCATTATTAAATCTTGATGTAAAATTTTCTTTACCTATGTTTAATGGATATGTTAATCCTTAAAATCTTGATAATTGGATCTGACATGTTGAAGTATATTGTTGTGTTCAACAGATTGATGAAGAGGAAGTTAAAGTGATACTGGCCTCTCTTTGGTTGGAAGGCATCGCTCTCATATGGTGGGAGAGAAAATTGTTGGACAACTGAGAGGAGGGGGGGGGTGAATCAGTTGTAACCTTGCTTAAACAATAATACTTATTTTAAACTCTTTCCAGATTACTCAATGACAATCACAATAATGCAGGGAAGTAAGCAATAGACCATTCAACATCATTCACACATATGAGATACACAGAGACAGATCTTTCCTGAGGAAACCCATAAAGGGTAAAAACCTCTTTGTCTTTATATGATAAGTAATCTGTACATTCTTTACATTATCATACATATAAGCACCAACTCATAATGAGGCTACAACCTTTGTTTTGCAAGCCGCTACTTGCTGAGAGCACCAACTCTCTGGATTCTCTAGCACCAACTAGAAGGAAGCACCAACTCCTTGGTTTCTCTATCACCCACTAGAAGGAAGCACCAACTCCCTAAGTGTTCCAGCACCAACTGGATGGAAGCACCAACTTCCAGTCACACAGGCACCAACCTGTATAACAGAGAACAATAGTTCTCCCTTGCACCACCCTGCCACCCTGGTTTCTCTGGCTGCAACCAGATGGAAGCTACAACTCCATTTGTTCAAGTACCCACTTGAACCTCTAAGGACAACAGTCCTCCCTAACACCTCCCTACCACCCTGAAATCTAAATCTTTGCTATTAAGACTTATTACAGTGATATAAAGTTCTTCAATGGCTTATTGGTCTCATCACTCTTCTGCTACACTACGCTGCTCTGTCTGCATCAGTGTCTTCTGCACACTCCTTGTGCTTTTTGTTCTTTTTCCTTTTATGCTCTCGGCGCCATGCCCCTTCAATGCGCCATTCCCCTTCTGTGCATTTATGCTCCTGCACTTTGCCTCCTTCTTCACACCTCAATCACCCTCAACAACAACCCCCATTTCTTATTTGTTCAACATTCTTATAGTCTCTGTGCACCTTGTGCATGCAATCTACTTCTTTCTCTTGCATCCTCTCCACCCCCAATCTCCTCCACATCAGGGTGTTTTTTTCACTTCAATCTCTCTCTGTTCTACATTTCCTGCCCATTATGAGTGCTCTGCCTGATCATCATGGTAACTCTTTAGCTTCTCTGGTGGTTTCACCCCCGCATCCATCATCACTGGGTGTTATATCGAGATTCCTCAGCTTCTCTAGCAGTTGAGACTCTTCGTCTTCTCTGTCATAGATGAGCTCATCCTATGGAAGAAACCATCATTTGTTTCTAGCAGTTACACTGTGAAGTGCAACAATAGCCCTATGATCTTATTCAAATTCATCTGCACCGTTGAATTGACTTCATTGAATCTTGCATTCATTTCGCCATTTTGCACTTCAGCATTTCGGGATCCCCGTGGTGAATATTTCGTTACTCTCCATGTCTTGATCCCCAAAAATCTGAAATGGAGCTTGCCGCTTCGAGTTCTCTTCTATAGTTCTTCGACGATGTGACCACTGAAATATGACCCCTCACCAATCACACAAGTGCTTCGATCTCCATATCAATGGTCCTCAATCCGTGGTGATCGGACGACTATCCTCTGCCCCGGGACTTCAACCTTTGGGACTTTGGGGGAGTGATGGAGTTAAAACTCCCGAAGCAAAAAATCCTGGAGTGAGGTCAGTCTTGCGTCACTCGATGATGTGTCGTGACCAGAGTGACTGTCACGTGTCACTCAGAATTGTGATTTCCAGTGGCCTGAAATGCCTAATCAACTCGACACTTGTCATTGTCTGATCGTGCCATGTGTCATAGTCTTCCACCTGTCCTTTATGACGTGGTTTGTTACATTCTCCTCTTGGATCTATTGGCCTAGATCACTTTGTGATTTCACATATCGTGATTTCGGCATTCTTGAAGTGAATGTTCTCGACACTTCCAAGTCCCGGTATGCGAAACTCTAAAATAAAGTCAGATCATCTTTTCAGCTTTTCGCACTTTGCAACTTTGGGACTCCTGTGATGAGGAGTCTCGACACTTGACTCCTCCATCTCTCGGTATCTGAAACTCTGGTATCCGAAACTTTCTCTTGCTTTCGGGATTTTGGCATTTGGCATTTCGCGATTCCAGGACTTATGTGGTGAAGTGTTTTGACACTTCAACTCCCGGTATCCGGAACTTTCTCCTACTTTTGGGATTTCGGTGTTTCAAATTTCATGATATCGGGACTCCTGTGGTGAAGTGTTTTGACACTTCAACTCCCGGTATCCGGAATTGTCTCCTGCTTTTAGGATTTCGGCGTTTCAACATTTCAGCACTCCTGTGGTGAAGTGTTTCGACACTTCAACTCCTGGTATCCGAGACTCTGAAATGGAGTTATTTCCCGGTCTGTAAAACTCTTATTGATGTGCCTCTTTTGGGATTTTGGGATTCTGGATTTCGGAACTCCGAGACTCCTGTGTTGAAGAGTCTCAACTCTTGACTTCTCAATCTCCTAGTATCCAAAACTTCGAAATGGAGTCGGATCAACGTATTCTGGCATTTCACATTTCGTCGTTTCGACATTCTTGCCATGAGTTGCTTCCTTGACTCCTTCAATGCCCGGTATCCGAAACTCTGAAATGGAGTTTATGCTTCTGATCTTTCCATGCAATTATCCCTGCGCTGTTGATCTTCCTTGCCTGCCTGTTTTCCATCAAATAAACAAGCACACTCTTGCACTCTTCGTGCACCTCTGCACTATCTCTTATGAGCTTACGTTGTCCCTATTTTTCCATCGCTGCATAATCTGATCTTGCCATCAAAGACAAGCACATCTGCCTGAAAAAATGCCAACAATCTCCCCCTTTGGCATTGATGGCAACCATGAATGACTGTGCTAATCTGTTTGGACCTCCAACTGTAGCATCCAGTTCGGACCACTCCTTTTCTCCCCATTTGACATCAATGTCAAAGAAAACATGCTACCCCTGAGCTGTTGTAGTATTTTTAGGAGGTATTAGATATTTAATCAATACAAAGCTCCCCCTAATAGGATGGACTCTCTTAGGTGTGATACGGGATGACACCCAACTTCTGTCGGAGATATTCAAATGGTGTCTTGGCTAGGGGTTTAATAAAGATGTCTGCAATTTTTTCTATGGTTGGAATGTAATGGACCTGAACAACCTTATTGGTGACCTTCTCTCTCAGAAAATGGTAGTTTAGGAATATGCTTGGTCTTGGAGTGGAGTACAGGATTCGTAGACACACTGATGGCACTAGTGTTATCACAATGAATTGGGATCGGTGCAGCGTATTTTACCTCCAAGTCTACAAGTGTCTGAATCATCCATAATACCTGAGTGCAACAGGTAGCAGCAGTAATGTACTTTGCCTCTGTAGTTGATAAAGAAATGGAACCTTGCTTTTTACTAATCCATGCTACTAATGAGTCACCCAGGAAGAATGCTCCTCCACTGGTGCTTTTTCTTTCATCAACATAGTTTACCCAATCTACATCTGAATAGGCAGTTAATTGAAAATTCTGATTTCTGGGATACCATAGACCATTAGTCATTGTTTCTTTTAAATACCTGAATATCCTTTTGACAGCTTGCAAATGACTCTGTTTAGGTGCAGACTAATATCTTCCTACCATTCCAACATCTTGCATTATGTCTGGGGGAGATGTTGTGATGTACAACAGGCTGCCTATCATTGACCTATATGAACTTTGATCAACATCAGGTGAGTCATCATCCTTGCTTAATTTGCATCCAGTAACCATAGGTGTACCCACAAGTTTAGAATCTTCCATTTGAAACCTTTTCAACATTTCTCTTAGATATTTTTCTTGAGAAATTAACATCCCTTCATACCTCTGTGTAATTTGCAGACCAAGAAAAAATGACAGTTCACCTATCATAGACATTTCAAACTCAGATTCATGGTAGAAGCAAACCATTGTACCAATTGATCCTTATTACATCCAAATATGATGTCATCCACATAGACCAACACAATAAGCAAATCATTACCCTCTATTTTGATATATAGATTGTTGTTTACTGTTCCTCTCTTGAACCCTTTGTCTTTGAGATACGTATCCAGTCTGTGATACCAGGCACGAGGGGCCTATTTTAACCCATATAAAGCTTTCTTTAGCTTGCATACTAAGTCAGGATTATCAGACAGTTCGAAACCCTCTGGTTGTTCCATATAGACTTCTTCATTTATATCTCCATTTAGAAAAGTTGACTTGACATCCATTTGATAGACTTTAAACCTTTTATGACAAGCATAGGCAAGAAAATTTCTGATAGCTTCTAATCTTGCTACAGGCGCAAATGTTTCATCAAAATCCAGTCCTTCTATCTGAGCATACCCTTTACATACCAATCTTTCTTTGTTCCTGACAACTTGTCCCTGCTCATTCAATTTATTCTTAAAGATCCATTTGGAGCCAATGACATTTTTACCTTCAGGTCTATGAACCATCTCCCGCGTATTGTTTTTCTCAATCTGATCAAGTTCATCATTCATTGCTTTAACCCAATGGTCATCTTTGCTAGATTCATTAAAATTCATGGGTTCCAACATGGATATGAAATCTATATGTGATTTTTCGGTGTTTTTGATTAGCTTTCTCCTGGTTTGTACACCTTTGTCTTTTTCACCAATTATCTGACTTGTAGGATGATTCTTTTGAGTGATTCTGGAGGAGGAATTTGAAGTTGTCTACTAATTTGAGTCTGTCTAAGTATTTGTGTCTTCATCTGATTCAGAGTCTTCGTGTTCTGATTCTTGGACCTGTTCATCTTCATCTTTAGTTGTGTCTTCTGTAGAAGACTCATTACTGTACACCTCTCTTGCTGGGTTTCCCTCATCAACTTTTAAGTCAATACAGTCAACCATTTTATGCAGCCTCTTATTATAGCATCTGTATCCTTTTTTGTTTGTAGCACCCTAAGAAGATACCTTCATCAGCCCTGCCATCATATTTGTGAAGGTTCTCATCATTATTCTTTATGTAACATTTACTCCCAAAGACTTTGAAGTGTTTAATTGAAGCAGGTCTCCCATACCACAGTTCATAAGGTGTCTTGTCACTTTGTGGTCTGAGGTGGGATTTGTTAAGAACATGGACTGCTGTGTGTATTGCTTCTACCCAGTAGGTTTGACCAATGTTCTTCTCATTCATCATTGACCTGGCCATTTCCTGCACTGTTCTGTTTTGCCGCTCAACTACTCCATTTTGTTGTGAAGTTATTGGGATGGTGTATTCTCTCTTGATCCCATGCTTATCATATAAGTCCTTGAATTCACTTGACATAAAGTCTCCTCCTCGGTCTGATCTTATTGCCTTCAACCTCTTGCCTGTTTGAGTCTTAGTTAAAGCCTTAAATATTTTAAACTTCTCAAAAGCTTCAACTTTTTCTTTGAGAAAGGCAACCCAAGTAAGTCTGGAGTAATCATCAATAATCAGCATGAAGTAGTTTTTTTTCCCTGTGCCTTCCTGTCTTGATGGTCCACATAAATCCATATGAACTAGTTGGAGTGGTTTCTCTATTGAAGTAAAGCTCTTGGACTTAAACTGTGTCCTGGTTAGCTTTCCTACTTGGCAGGGTTTACACATTGAATCTT
>ML829465.1:23970-35211 GCA_009831015.1 Picea engelmannii | reverse complement strand
CGCTGCATTTTACAATTTCAGCTTATTTCGTTATTGAATAGAAAACCAGTTTTACTGTATCTCTGTTATTTTGTGTTAAGCACCTGTTAATAATCTGTATTCATTTTTTTCTACTCATAAAATCCGGATCAGTTGAGTTGTAGTACTGGAAGGATTTGAGAGGTGTAGAGTGTCCATATCCTAATACATACTTAACCTTTCTTCATCCTTCCTGATTTTCATTTTCCTGCTCATGGGTTGGTTTTCATATGTCACACAAAAAGGTTCCTGGTTAATAGTCTCATGAGAAGAGCCTCACCCTAAAAGAACTATAAGCTCAAGGTGAAGAGAAAAAAAAGTAAAAAAAAAACAAAGGAAATAACGCATGAGCGATTCCCCCTCGCTATGAGGCAATTACCCTAAGTCCTATGCAATAAAATGCATATCTAAAAAAATTCTAAATGGAATAAAATGAAATTCAAAAGCCAAAAAATATGAGTTAAAGAAAAAAGGAAAATAAGGGGTAGTAAGACACAGTGTTGAGGAAAGGGTAAATCAATGCATAAGTTCTCCCTCATATTTCAAAGGCACTCATGTGGATGAATATGTTAAACAACCTCACATGCCTATGCAATACAACTCATTAATTTACCCACCAAACCATACCATCTATCACTATACATGCTCCTTGATTGGATTTCTTGGGGACTACTTCTCTTCTTGAGTGTTGACACATGTAATAGGGGTTTATGATTCCCCCATCATACTTAAACTTGGAAAGTTGTATGAATTATACAGGTTATTGTGAATTTAGAATATGATATTTAATTGTGATCTATCTAATGGAATTTGCATTTGACATGACTCACTTTTTATGTTGCATTGGATTTGTGTACATGCCTTAGGATTGGTGACTTCTCTGGGCCACTTGAGCCTTGCTTTGGAAATGGTACCTTGCAATGATCATTGATATGACTTGCATATAGCATTGTACTTATTGGAGGACATTGATGAGGATATTTCACACCTTGAGGATATTTTATCACATATTTTGAGGGTGGCTAGCTTCAAGAGTAGTTATCATTTGATAGAATGCCCAAAATTATTCCAGATCAACACCATTATATGCATAATGGCCACACGATTTCTAAAATGTTGTCATAATAGAAATTCAGGTAAAAATTGACACAATTATGGTGCTTTTAGAATATATTGCAAGAATATTATCATTGAATTTTGGCCACTCGTGGGACACCTTTGGAGGAGGTTGTTCCACATGTTGAAGATGATGACTTCGCACTTGAGGATAGTTTACTTCATTTGGGGATCATAATTGGGGTAATTTGACTCATTCACTCATGCATTATGGATATTATTGTATAGGTGGCATAAGAATAGTAATAGATCCTAATCCATAAACGACACAATGAGTAACTGCATATGCTCATACACTGGTAGGTATATCAAAACTACATGGATAACAACTTCATGGAATGTTGAAACATAAGCTAATCCCAGAAGATCACATAGCATGGGAAAGGAATATAATGTGGAAGAACATGGACATGGACACTATCTAATAGTTTATGCATTTTTGACCACATCTGTAATGTTCCCCAGCTTAACCAAGGAACATTACTTGTGGAACATACACATAAATTCAAAAATTTTCTGCTAACTAAATTCCTGTAGCTTATCAGCTATGAATGATACATAGATTTAACCATTGTGGATACCAATATTTAAATGCATTTATATCATGCTAACTAACATGAATGTTGCATCCTCACTTAGACAAATTGTGCATGCAACAAGATTTTCACTACATGCGACAACTATTTCTCAGTGTGCATGACAATTCTGGAACGAAACGAAAATCCCATTACTGTTACTAATAAAAATCGACTAACAAATACATTTAAACACATAATCACGAACAACATGACAATCAACCTCATGCAATTTTTCATACTAGTAAAAAAAATAAATGCAACAAATAAATTCACCACAATAACACATAATTCATTCTCATGCACAGAGTAAAACACATAGGAGTTAAACTCATAGATTGAATTAGGAAAACATATACACACTTATCTTTTTAAAACACTTGTACAAACAACTTCTTGGGATGAACATTCCACCCAACTATAGACTTGATGTTATAAATCTCAACAACAAGTCACCCCCGAGTTGGGGCTAGGAATGCAAAAGAAAAAAATGTCTCTCACTATGCCCTCACAAATTAGATATCCCAAAACTTATATCTTCACATCCATCTGTTCTACTTCAAAATCAAATGTAACAACAATAGATAAAAAAAATATAATAGAGGTTAACTTGGAAAAAGGAGAAAAAATATCACCAAAATCAATTCCCTCAGCATGGGAATAACCCTTTGCTACTAACCGAGATTTGTGTTTCTCCAATTTTCCATCTGCATTCAACTTATTTTTAAATACCCATTTGTTTCCAATGGGATTTCTTCCAGTCGATAAATCCACTAGATCCGAAGCCTCATTTTTATCCAAGGATGCCATTTCTTCAACCATGGCCTTTTTCCAGATTTTTCCATCCTCTGAATCCACTGCCTCCCTAACAATTCTAGGATCATAATCATTAATAGACAAATAATTTTTTTAATGAAAATTAGGTGGAGTATACCTTTCTGGTAGCCTTTTTTCTCGAAGCGATCTCTTCAATAATGGAGTATGATGATCTTCTTCTTCTGATTCCTATTCTTCTGGAGAGTCTGATTCATCATCCTTTAACTCAAACTCTTTCCTCTCTGGTTCTTCCTTACTTGGTAGGACTTCCTATTTGATAACATATTTCATTTATCTAAATACCACATCTAGGCTATACACAACCTTCTTATTTTCTAGGTTCTAAATATTATAACCTTTGAGACCATCTTTATACTCAATAAAGATACACTTTTTATCCTTCTTATCTATCTTACTCTTGTTTTCCTTTGGAACATGAGGATATGCCTCACAGTCAAATACCTTGAGATGTGTGAGAGAGGGTTTCTTACCAGCCCATACCTTGTGTGAAGTCTTGTCATCCAGTGTTGATGAGGGTGATCGATTTACCAGGTAACATGTAGTACCCATTGCCTCTGCACAAAATTATTTCCCTAACCCAACACCATTGAGCATGCACCTTGCTTTTTCCATAAGTGTCTTGTTCATCCTTTCTGCAACTCCATTCTGTTGAGGTGTATAAAGAGTAGTATTCTACCTTTCTATACCACATTTCTTACACAGTTCTTAAAATTCATTCCCACAAAACTCTCCACCATTACCCGTCCTCAATACCTTAATTCTTTTCTCTGTTTGATTCTCAACAAGAGCCCTAAACTCTTTAAACCTATCAAAGAGTTCAGATTTCTTTCCGAGGAAATATATCCAAGTATTCCTCGAGAAGCCATCTATAAATCAGACATAGTACACATATTTTCCCAATAATGGAACCAACATAGGTCCAAAAACATCATTGTGCATTAGCTATGAAATTCCTTTTTCCCTCATTGCACCAGCGGAGAATCATACCTGATTTTGCTTCCCATATACAGAATGTTCAAAGAAATCAAAATCCAAAGAGCAGTTAGACATACCTTTAACCATACCTTTACTGTGTAGTAGTCAAAGACCGTTCTCTCTGATATGCTCTAGTATTTGATGCCACAACATAACCTTTTCTCCATAGACTTTAGGAATTTTTTCTTCTTCAGCTCCAATATCAGGAACACTGGAGCTATTACACCCACCACTAATAGTGCTTCCTTACAGCTTATACAAAGTTCCAATCCAAACTCCCTTTAGCAATACCATTGCTCCTCGAACCATCCTGCAGGTTTCTTTTTGAAATACTGTTTTTACCCATGCATCGTCCATTTGGGTTACAAAAATCAATTTTATGGCCAATCCTGACATGTGCAGAACACTAGGTAATGTTCTAGTCGTTCCATCTATGAGCCTCAAATTTACTCTTCCTAGTCCTATGATTTTGGTTGTCGAGTCATCACTTAAGAAAACATTACCTCCATCATACCTTTCATATTCATAGAACCACTCCCTGTGGGGAGTCATATGAAATGATGCACCTGATTTGCATGATATGCATGTGTGCTTGAAGAAGCCAAGTACACATCCCTTATTTCTTCTATGGAGTTATTTTTTTCTGTAGAGGGAGCACCTTCAGATCCATTCACTCTGTCAATGTTCTTGGATCTACATTGCTTCTTGAAGTGCCCTTATTTTCCACATCTCCACCATACCTTTACAAAATTTCCAGGAGATTTAGATCCACCCTTATATTTAGATGTCCCACTTGAGGACTTAGATCTGTTTCTTTCTTGAGAGTGTCCTCTTTCAAATAATACATTTGTGATGTGTCCTTCCACGTTCTTCTGTCCCATCTCCTCCGAAAACAAGGATGAGACCACATCATCAAAACTCAAGGTATTTGTATTACTACTTATGGCCACAACCAAACTATCCCACGAGTATGGTAAAGAGAAAATTAAAATGATAGACTTATCTTCATTTGAAATTTTAATCTCAACAGATAATAACTGACTTACCATATTATTGAAGGCGTTTAGATGCACTGTCACTGAGTCTCCATCTCTCATTCTCAGGTTATACAACTTCTTCCACATGAATAGTTTATTTACCAGGGAATTAGACTGATACAAGTTCCCCAACTTATCCCATAACTCCTTGGTTGCAACTTCCCCTGACAAATTCAATAATATTGAATTTGAGAGACACAGCCAAATTTTTCTCTTTTCCTTTCGATCCAACTTTTTCTAGTCATTTGCTGACATTCATGTAGGTGCAGTACCTGGATCCATTGTAGTCCACTGATCTCTGTCTACCAACAGATATTCCATTTTGAGTTTCCACAACTAAAAACTTTTTCCATTAAATTTATTGATCTCTATTTTCGAATTGCTTGCCATTTCTTTTCACTTGAAGAATCAATACCACAAATTTCCCACTGCAACAATGCTTATCACAGTGTCGAGCCAAACCCCTGACCACAAAGACGCCCCCTTGAAGCCAATAATTTCTCTGATACCAAATTTAGATTTTAACCTTGTACATTTATTTACTATAAATAAATTTTCAATAAAATAATAGAAAAGATACAATGGAAAATATACACATTACACATATATTTTTCCCCTAGAAACCCAAACTGAGAAAACTAGCATCTTCTATATTCATCTCATATCATACATTGTTTACAATACAATATACATATAGGATCATGAAGTATCCAAAACCCTAATAAAATAACCCGGATTAGTCAATAACCTTGATTCCTTAACCGGAAATAGAAATCATGTGCCAAAAAATCGCCCAAAAACAGATGCAAAAAACCGCAAAGGCTTGTGATCTGTATGGATGACTGTCTCCTTCCATGGAATGTAATGCTTCCATTGGCGGAAGGATTTTACGATGGAATACATTTTTTTGTCATAAGTGGGGTACTTATGGATGAAATCTGAGAGTGTCTCACTATGATAAGCCACTAGATGACCATGGTGAGTGAGAATGACACCGACAACATAATCAGAAGCATCGATATCAATCTCAAATGGTTGTTGCATACCAGGTAATGATAACACCTAGGTTGAGCATAAGAGATGTTTTAGATCATCAAAAACACAAATGTTTCTTTGAAACCACCCTTGATCACTTGGATGAGAGCCCATGTGATATGGGAGAACCTCAATATGAATCTGCGATGGAAGTTAGAAAGCCCTAAGAATATCCAAAGCTTGATTAGTGTTGTTGGGGTTGGAAAATCATGAATGAATTGGGTCTTGTATGGATAGACATGCACACCATGCTCATCTACAATGTATTCGAGGTATTGTACCTTGTTCATGCTGAACGATAATTTCTCTAAGTTAGCATATAAATTTTTTTCCACAAAGTGTGGGGGACCTATTGAATGTGATGCAAGTGTTTTTCCCAACTATTGTTGAAGACAAGGACATCATACAGATATACAACCATAAAATAATTGGTGAAGGGTCACAATATATCGTCCATAAACCTCATGAATATGGCTAGGGAATTCATCAATCCAAAAGGGCATGACCAACCACTCGAAAAGACCTTATTTAGACTTGAAAGAAATCTTCCATACATCAGTCTGTTCTATGGGGATTTGGTGGTAGCTAGACTTGAGATCAATATTACTAAAGTACTTGGCCCACTTAAGCTGGTAGAGAAGGTCATCGATTTGGGGAAATGGGTACTAGTTCTTGACTGTGATTTTTTTCAAATCTTTGTAATCAATCCAAAGTCACTATGTCATGCATTTCTTCTATATGAGCATTATTGGGCTTCTACAGGGTGAGGATATTTGTAGAATGTTCCCTTTTTAGAGAATCTCTTAGATCTAGCTCTTGATTTCCTAATTTTCCAAGAGAGAGCATTGATACACTGGCCCATAAGGAAAAGGAAATATAGGAGTTATCTCAATTGAATGTTTGACATGCGAGTGTAGAGGCACCCTGATAGGTGAGGTGGATATATCTTGATATTCTTCCACGAATTTGTCCACTTGATTCTTCTGTGTAGAGGATCCTTGTTCAGAGGCCATAGTTGTGGCCATGACCTTCCATTAATTCAATGAGAGAATCATGAAGAGGACATTTTTTCTAGTTTGGAAGATGACCTTCCTGCACTACTTAGCTAATACCAGAGAAATTGCAGTAGGTGGAGCTACCTCTGTGATCCTGTATAATTTTATTCCCATAGTAACAATGAAACTACAAGGTCTAGACTCATATACAACATGATGTTTCCAAATATATGGCTAGCCTAAAATAAAATCACAAAATTAAAGTGGGGCAACAACACACAATACATCATCCTTGAAGGGCTTGATGCGATAGGGGAGGAGACACTATTGGCTAACGTGAAGATCACGTCCCCAGATGAGCTACCCGATGTTGTACGAATGTGGATGTGGAATCATCGACAAATACAACCACTTCATGACATATTTTGATATGAGGTTATTTTGGATTCCACTTTCAACAATGAAATGTAGAGGATCACCCTTCACCCACATTTGCGAGTGGAAAAGGCGCTCACCTTCCTCTGACTCTTCTACCTTGTTTGGTTGAATCTTGGTGGTAGTGACTGTGGAAACAGGTTCTGCATCAATGATACGCTTCACCTTCTCTGGATTTGAATCAAAGTCAGAGCTTGTATATGACTATGAGGCTTTCATATGAACCACTAATGAATTTTTTGAGTGACATTCATTGGTGCCATGCCAAGGGATTTTATGGAATTTGCACCACTTCCTAGTGTCTTTCTTCATCTTCCCATTACCTTTCTTTGTTTGTGGCTTATAGTGGTTGTCCTATGGTTTCCCATCCTTTATTTTTCCTTTTTTCTATGTGCTAGTGATGCCTTTGCCCAACTTCTTCTGTGATGCATACATAGATCCAAACTCCTACTTATTATTCTGCTTAAAATTTTGCTTGATTTTGACAACATATCAATAAGTGGCTCCCGACGACAAGATGTACATAAAATCCATTTTTGTTTGGATGTACCTATGTAGGACCCCAAAAGATGATACTTGGAGTCTCTAATACCCAACTTGGTGTGCAAGGTATGGAAGGTATTTTTGAACCCCAACACCATTTGGTCCCTCTCCTAACATAGTGTGGTCCATCTCATGTATTGGTCGTTGTAGTTTCCAATAGGGTAATATTGTTCTTTGATGGTATCCATAAAAGAGTCCCAAGTGGGCTCAACCCAAAATATTCCAGACTCCTCTGTGGAGTTTTTCTTACAGTAAGTATCCCACCAATGTTCGATATGGAGGACCACCTTAAGGAGCGCAAAGGTGATATTTTCCCTATTGGAAAAATGTGGATAGATAATTAACCTTCTATTATATTTAACCAATTTTCCAAAGCCTATGCATCTATCTGACCTTCAAATATAGGAATGCCAAGATTAACTTGTACCTTGAAGGGGGTAGTGCCTCCAAAGTGTTTGCTTGATGAATATGCATCTGTTGTTGTCGGAAACCGCTGAAGGATTTGGGAAAAATGATCCATCATCTCATTCCTTTGTTTTGCAAGGACTTCCATGAGAAATAGATTAATATGATATCATTCTCCCTCATATCTCTATTATTCTACCATGGGAGGCCACTCGGGTTGGAAAGAGTTATCCTCAAGAGAAGCTAGCTCGAGACCAAAATCTCTATACCTTGACCTTGTTGGGGACATGTACTAAGAAACGACAAAGAGCAGATTGTTGTGATACCACTTATCCATATTTATGAGGGAATGAAATGAAGGATATAAATAAGACAAAGCACAAAGATATAGTAATACTTAATTTCTATTAGATACTGAAATATGTAGAGACTGTAAAATAAAATACAAAGTGAAATGAACTCGCTACAATGGTGGTAGCTTATCTCTGAGAAGAGATGTGACGGCTATAGGCACTCTCAAGAATATGGTTACAATGAGGCTACAAAGGCCTTATTAACATAAATAATAAATGAGAAAACCCTAAACATCCAAAACCCTAACTCTAAAAGATGAAACACCAAAAGGTTTGTGGGCACCGATGAGGGTATTTGATACGTCAACTTCCACATGGAGTAATTTTTTCATACGATCTCCATTTTGGGCGCTCGATACCTCATCGTGATGCAGGAGCATCGCAAGCAACCAACAAAGAAAGTGCAAAGGTGTAAGACAGCTGGAAACGCACTAGCGCACATTTTGAAAATGTTTTAAATTTAAATGGAGAAGCATTTATGTAATAGTAGGAGACGTATTTAAATTTATGTTTTGGAGATTGTAAATAGATCTTGAGCGTTGCTCACATCTGCCATATAAAGAGGCATTTATTGTAATTTATGAAAAGTTGTTGTAGCTTTTATTTCAGATTAGATATCTTGCAGTGTAGGAGGGAAAACGAATAGAAAGACACCCTCGCTTGTATCATTGTAGATGATTGGGAATTTCTATAAGCTGTAGAGCTGTAGAGAGCAAGAACACATAGAAGAATCCATGTACAAGAACACTTGAGTTAATATATGGATGCTTTGACTCAATTTCATGGTATTATTATGCTTACTGTTCACATATGTTGAATGGTATGTTTACAACATTTTGTTTCTCTGTTATGCATTTATTTCAATGCTGTGTGTGTATGAATACTCTTGATTCCATTATGAGTGTATGAAATCTGTGAGGAGAGAAGAATGAATTTCAATTGTTTCTCTTCCTGAGAATTTCTGCAAAGAGTGCAGTAAACGTCCACAAGGTGTGTGTTGACGAGGGTCTGAGTTTTATCTCAGAAATCTCAGGAGGGATACCGTTGTTCTCATACCAGTAGAAGTGCAGGATAGCACAATGTCGTGCAAGATGTGCGCAGGCAAGTGGGAGTCATACATTTTTCCAAACGAGGGGGAGGATTGAAGGGTTGTTGTTGCAAGGAGTGCACAGGTCAAAGGACCAAATAACCAAAGGTTATTTGTGAATGTCGCAAGGAGTGCGTGAAGAATCACTAAGGAAGCCCTAAAGTTTGAAAGTAAAAGCTCAGAAGGGATAGAACCTTGAAGAGTTCAAGGGAAGGTGAGTGTCGAGGCCACTCAAAAAGAATAAAGCACATAAGAGTTGACACCAGAGCGTTTAGTGGAGGATTATTGAAAGCTGGAATGAACGGTGGAGTCGCTTCAAGGAGAAGTGTCGATTTTCTATGGACCGTTGGATTTCACAGGCCAATGGAAGGATTAAGGCCGAGTGTTTCTTAGCACTCATAAGCTCAGGAGGAATAGAGGCCATTAGATTCGGGTCAATGAGAGTCGTTGATCTCATGTCTTTGAAATTCTCTATTTCAGAATTCGGGAAGTGGAGAAGGTTGTGACTTAGAGTTGAGAGTCGTGAAATCCCGATTCGCGAAGTCCCGATAGAACCAGGACCATCAGATTGCAAGGGAGCTCAGAGTTGTTGATATGTGGTAGGGGGTTGTCGCAGTTTCAGAAGTCGACGAAAGGAGTTGCTGCATTGAAAAATGCCGATAAGAAAAATCTCGAGGTACCAAAGTGTTTGGGCATTAGTTCATAGTTGGAGGTCACATCAGGAAAATTCAAAGGGAGGAGTCAGAGAACCACTAGCCTTTTCGGGGATTTAGAGTTTTAAGAGACAAGAGGACTCACATCTGGGATCGCGAAGTTGCGAAACCTGAAGTAACCTTTCGGGTGAAGGCTGTGGTCATATCAGTGATCACAAGTGAGAGAATTGGCGCTTAGTGCTTGTTCTCACAGGCGTAACTCATAAGGACCTGTGGATGCACACCAGTGTGTGTTAGAGATTTCTGCAGGAAATCAAAGAGTCCATTCAACTCAAGGGGAAGCTAAGGAATGATCCTAAGACCGGGAGGTCATGCAGAACCTACTGAGGCAGGGGATGATGCATCAGAGTGGTATCAGAGCCTAGCCTACAATTTCTTTTTGTTTTCTGCGGGGAAGAGATTGAAATAATGCTGCCAAGAAGGAGAGAGATACCAATTCCCGATCCAACTGTGGAAAGGGAGATGAAAGAACTCCATGCTTGATTAGATGCTATGGAGACAAAACAGAGATGGACCATCAATGCTAGATATGTCAGCGAAACCGAAAGCAAAAATGAGGCTGGATTTGAAGAAGAAGTTGCAACCGAAGATGCTGCAAAAGAACGTCTATTCAGAGTTGTTGCAAGAATCAGAGCTAGAGAAAATATAGACATTCTGTTGGCTTTCGGAAGTCACTCCTGGATTGCTAGCAGGAGCAGAGCCCGAAGCCCATCAGAGTTAATGTTACGGTTTGTTTTAAAGGGTGATCAAATGGAAGGAAACTCAAAACAGCCTCGTATCAACTCAGAAACCAGACCAGGCATGCATGAAAGAGTGAGGTCCTGATAAACTCCAAACAATGAGTTGTAGTAAAGGTGAAAAGGTGGAAGATTTACGCAAGAAGAGTGCAATGATCTATTACAGACATCAGGTATGAAACAAATTAAAGAAGAAATGCATTGGAAAGCAAAAACCCCTTACATTCAAATACAGATAACCAGAGGGCACGACAACGCCACAACAAATCCTTTATTGCAACAAGTTGCACTACTGTGAATCCTCGGGCAAAAGGCGGAACAAAGATGGAAAAGAAGGAGAACTGTTTGTTATAAACCAAGAAATCTCAAACACAGAGGCA
>ML829464.1:76713-99701 GCA_009831015.1 Picea engelmannii | reverse complement strand
TAATATCCTTATTTGGGAAAACCTCCAAAAACGTGGCTGGGTGGGTCCAAGCATTTGTGCACTATGCAATAACTGTAACGAGACTGGTATGCACTTATTTGTAAACTGCCCGTTCACTACTGCTGTGTGGAACAAGGTAAAAAACGCTCTAAATTTTACAAGAGGTTGGTTTGGTACTTCGGTGAGCGACTGTTATGAAAACTAGTCAAAGATAAATCCATTATATCCTTCGCTTCTTGTACTCCTTAGCTGGTATATATGGAATGAAAGAAACTTGACTATTTTTTATGCAGGTTTGCTCTCTTCCCATAAGGTCACTTACAAATCCATTGGAGATGCTGATAATTATGGAATCAAGGAAAAAGTAATCACACAATGTATTCCCCAAGTAATACTTCTGAGTGAAAAGGCTATTGCATGGTTTTATGGAGCAACTCAACAACAAGGTGAAATCAGTGGGGCAGGAGGCAAGATAAAGATAAACAACAACACTTCATATCTGCAGACTTTCAATTGTGGACAAGGGTCAAACACTAGAGTCGACCTCTTGGCGGCATGGGCCTATTTAACTTTATCCTTACGACTGTCAATTTTCGAATTGCATTTTCTTGGGGACTCCAAGATTATAATAGAATGGCTTAATAGAAGGGGATCCCTCTAGGCAATATCTCTTGAATGCTGGAAAGAAAGGATTAGAGAAACTCTTCTACACTTCAGGGAGATTACATTTACACACATATATAGAGAAGAGAACATGGTAGCAGATTCCTTATCAAAGAAGGCATTGTCAAATATGCCAGGATATATTGCTTATAATCAATGGGAGGATGGTAATGAGGGTCCTACTCATTACTCAAAGTTATTCCAACTTTGGAACAATATTAGTTATTTCTACATTAGTTTTTGTTTGGATGGTATATTCAGTAGTATGGATCCTTTGTACTCCGAGGGTATATCTCTCATATGATCTTGGTTTCTACTATGTTGGATTTTTTTGGGGGGTTGTTGTCAGTAGTATTTTTTATGTATTGAGATCAAGACTCAGCTATGTTTTGATATCAGCTTTTGATGCTAGCTTCTAAGTGCTATTTAAGAAGTCCTTTCTTCAAAATGAATAGTTGTATGAAAAAGACTTATATTCTTATGAATATAAAGAGAAATTTCCTGTGGAAAAATAAAAAATAAAATTTAAAAACAAAACTCTTATATTTGCGACTATTTGGAAACAACAAAACTCTTATATTCAAAGATTGTGGGAGTCGTTGGCCCACCCATTGCTAAGTGTAGTCAGATTGTCTCTAATCACCGCTTGCTAAGCCCCCCAACCGAGCAACCCAAATCGAATGATCGGCGGGCCAAAGATGAACGTGCACCCCTATGAATATTTCCGATCGATGCGTTCTGGTTTAAAAACCTTAGAGTGGGTAGGGATGGGACCAACCCTTGGGACTTACTAGGCGTGGTACGAACTAGTAGAAGGTGGGTAGAATGGGTTACGAGTGTTGGGTGGGATAACCTTAAAGAACTTTCTGTCTCTTGCCTCCCTGGTACCCTGAACCCTCTTCCAGGAGAGATAGGGGCTCATTCTTTATTCAAGCAAGGAAATTTCCCCTCCCTATTGATCTGTACCATCCTGATGTGTTTCGATTATTTTGAACAAGAGAGGTTTAATGCTTTCGAATCCATCGTATCAAAACTCTTATATTCAAAGATTGTGTGGATATGTTTTACTTGGGCGCCATTCCACAAGGTATAAGTTGTTGGGAAGGTTTTTAGTGTGATATCTAACGCCAATGTCTACTTAAAAAAACATTTGATTTAATTAAAGAATATTTAATTATTATTTGATGTTCAGAATGTTTCGGTGTGAACCCAAGACATATATTTGATTTTTAAAATTTTGTTTTTATGATAATATAAATATATTTTAATTATAAAAATAAATCAACACAAGAATATATTATTATAAGATAAAGAAAAGGGGTTATGGCTTGAGAAGTAGGAGATACGCGAAAGACAAAGGTAAAAGAGAATAGGAGACTTATGACTATTTCCTCTTGGAGATTTTAGGGGAAGTTATCATCTCGTTATTTTTAGAGATGTTAGGGAAGTTATCATTTCATTATTTTTTATATTTTGATATAATTAGCATATATTTGAAATGAGGGAAGAGAATTGCAAAGTAAGTTGGGTTGGTTATGTTGTTTAAGTATATTTTGACGGTTCATAAATAAACAATAGATGATCCATTCAACATGGTCGTTTATGTGTTTCTTATCATTTGTAGGTGTATGGTAGTCACATGTTTGGTGCCAATCAAAATGAGTTTCATGCAGGTTAATTGTCAATGGACATATGGTGGGAAGATAAGATGGAGGATTGATGATATCAAATATCTCAAGGAATATTGGATTAAGAGGGAATTGAAGCATCGTTATGTCTTGGGAAAAAATGATGCTTGCATGCATGGGTCCTATAATCGATCCTCATTGTTTAAACCAAATAGTTACAAATAAGTGTATTGATGCATCAAAGATTTTAGTATCTACCATGGAAAACAAACTATTAGTCTTATTGGTATGACCATAAGGGGGACACATATAGGGGTTAAATGTACATGATATCAACCAAAGGGGGCATATATGGGGTTAAATGTATATGTAATAGTGGTAAGCCTAATAAAGGGGCCACATGTGCAATGTGTGAATAGGTATATATAGATATCATGTAGTCATTATTAAGGTGACATGTGATTTGGATGTATGAATGTATTGGGGTATTTGAAGGAGGTTCTCTTATTATTTAAGGATTTATTGTGTAACTCATCTCTTTTATCTATATTGGAGTTGTGCCCCATGCTCACATTTGGTGTACACGATGTGTACTCTAGTTTATTGTGTTGTCTTAAGCATTTGGTTCATAACACCTAAAGTGTAGGAGGTTCCAATCTTTTATTGCTAACATTGATTAGGTTGACCTACAACTAAACATTGATTAGTCATATAACATGATATTAAACACCAAACCAACTATAATTGACCATATTAAAAATGATAAAAGAATATGTGAAATAAGTCTTCTATAAATCTACATTCCAATGTCCCATCAATGTTGTCTTTGTATCCTTTAATATTTATTCCTTTTTTATGGGCAAGATATATCCAAAACTGCACCTTCGTGGCAAACAATTCCAACATAATTTGGGCAAAATATTTTTGATTCTCAGACCCCCAAATCAATTTTCCAAGCACAATTTAAGAGTGCCTCCTAGGGTTTTGAGGGTTGAGGATATTTGAATTAGGAAAACATAAAACACATTAAATCAAGGAGAATTAAAATTTGTTGTTTTGTCGTTTTTGATGAGAAGATATTTTCACACATATTTTGGATAATTCTCATATTGCACTCGTATAGGTATGAATGCACATTTTAATTAAACAAATATTTGTGGGAGAAGTCCACATGGAAATTTGAGTGCCTTTCTATCTATTGTAGGAAAAAGACAATATACTTTTTCTTTAGAGAAATCCCTCTGTCTTTGTCAAAATGTGTTATCCTTTGTCCCTCCATACATTATCCAATGATCAATCAACAACCTAAAGTTTTTATCACTCAACTACCTTCATGTTTCCTGGGGTGAGTAATTGCCATACTACCATTGACATGAAAATTTCCTATCGTCTCCTTTTAATAGTGTGAAATCGTCGAGGCATAACACATGACGAGAAGTTTCCCTTAGGTATTCAAATTGACCATCAAGATATTGAAGGTGTTAGCACTAAAAGTCACCCTCAGATTGTGGGAGGATAAGCCCAGTACCCATCAGAATGTTTGGTGGATGTTTTATTTATGTGAGTGGAGGTCAAATGGGGAAAACTCAATACAAGAATGATTTCAACACAGAACTGGACAAGTAATGCATAGGGAAGTGAGGGCCACAACTAACTTCAGTCAGTGAATTGAGTTTAAATGTGAGTAGAGGGAAGACTTAGTAAGAAAGGTGGACAAGACTGTTATGGGCATCAGGCCTTTAAGCAGCTTGGAGAAGAAAAACTCAGACTCAAGATCACTCTTGAGCTCAAGATTCAAACACTGAAATATGTCCAAACAACACAGTCACAACAACACAATGATCAAACCTACACCATCATGCAGCTACAACAACTCGACTGGATCCTCGATGCCCAAGCCATTCAGTGTAAGAGGGGAAAATATCACAAGGAAGATGACTAAAATTGGTCATGATACCACTGCAATCAAACCTACATTACAACAACATAACAACCCTCGACTGGATCCTCCATGCCTGAGTGTTTTAGCACAATTTTTACAAAGAGATGAAAAGAGGCTGACTTCTATTAATCTAAAAGTATCAAGTCCGATACATAACTAGAGAACAGTTCTGGCATCAAAACATTACAAAATAAGGAGCTCTTCTCAACCAGTTGACGAACTTAACAAAATATCAAAACTACCTATTTATACTCAAACCAGTCCACCACTGCCAAGGGTGTGACCTAGATACTACATTCAAAGCCTTTCGTCTATGCTTTCTTCTATCAAACTGAGTGTGAAACCCTCTGTCAGATGCGATCTTAGATCGACATGGGCCTGCATAAAAATTCATCCACAGGGGTACCTCATGCTGATAGCTCTATTTTCCACGGTCGACTCCTCCATACTTTTAATTCCTAAGTGAGTCGAGGTTTCAACCACCCAACCTGCCTTCCATTAACTACTTTTCCTCAGGGATTCAACGAGACTTAAAACTCAGGGGGAAACCACGTGCTGCTCTTATATAGAACACTATATGAGCATGTGATTGTGGGACCATCAAAAGTGGTTTGTAATTACACCTCTTTTGAGCCCTCAATTCACCATCTTTTTCCATGTATTACTTTTTACTTACCATGGTTTCAATTGTGGGACTGCTCATGAAAATTATTGCCCGAGCATGTTGCATCCCCAAAATGAACTATGGCCGCAGATCTGGTCCCGATTTGAGATATGGGCACACCTGCTAGATTTAGTGCTACTTCCAAGCTTAGTCGCTCGCCAACTTTAGGATCTGACAAATTGTGCCTTGGGAGGGGAGGGCGCTACTTTTGATGCTGAACAATATCACATTAATGGATCAAATCTACCTCCTCCAAATCAACGGTCGATATTTTCTTTGCGTATCTAGACACTGGGAAAATCAAATCTCAAACCTCCTTTGCCTTCCGCTGCTTTTATCGGGAGCTCTGGGTCTGATGAAGTGTGGCCCAACTGAGATCAATGGCTGCAATCCATCCATGGCTCCGGGATTTGGGAAAAACAAAACTCAAAATTGCGCTTCCAAGGGATTTTACCAGAAGTCATGGATCTGATGACGCGTGTCTCATGTATTTGGATGGTTGAGATCCACTTTGGGTCTCTGAGCTCTAGGAAAATCAAAACTCAAATCTCGCTTACCTTTTGTGCTTTACTCAGAGTTGTCGATCTATTGATGTGCGTCCTCTTCAATCAATGTCTCTGCTCCTGCTTCGGGACTTTGAAATCTTCAACCAGATTGATGACCCTTCTGCTCCCTTGTCAATTAACGATCAAGAGCTACTTGAGGTCTTCGGGCTCTGGGAAAATCAAATCTCAAACCTCATCCTCTTCCATGCGCTTTTGAATGTGAAACATGAAGAGTTTCTCGGAGGAAAATTCCCGAAGTGAGAGATTGGCTGCCGCGTGTCCCTACCGACAGATGGGCCAGATTCACTTCGGGACTTTGGGCTTCGACCCTTCAGAAGTTTTACACACTTCCCACTTCAAAACTCCCGAAGCTTATTTCCCCGAATAGTTGGATTGGATTCCATGTACGCTCTTCAAGATCAACAAATCATGCTTACTTTGGGGCTTGGGGCCAAGATTTCACTCGGGTAAGATATTTAAGGAAAACCAGGGTGCACAAACGAACAAGGGAAAACAAAGAATGATTTATAAGCCGAAGGGGGGAAAAAACTTAAGATTTGGTTTTCGAAAAGGATAGAGACATGGAAAGATTACATATTCGGGTATATTGATAGATACCTATGGCCCTTGAAAACCTTATGTGATAACATTTGGCTCCACAGGGGATGGCATTCTCCCTACGAGCTGCTAAGAATGCACAGTTTCAGTGCCTTAGTTGTTGGGCTATGGAGTCTAGCTCAAAACTTTTGTCGAAGAAAACAAGGAAATATGTACACTACTCTACTAAAAAATGAAAATAAACACATGGGATCCAGAAGTAACTTATTTATGTACACTCCTAGACTAACTGATTTTTACAAAGTGCTAGGTGAAAGAAAACTTCCACCATAGCCACCCAGACTACTCAGTAATAAAATTCGTCTCTTTTATGAAAATAATCCATAAACGATAAGGGAAGTATGACATCACAAAAAATACATGTATGGGAAAATTGGAAATACCTCCAAATGACAATAATAGGAATAATTTTGCAGGCTCCAATGCTTTTGGAAAACACAGCTCCACATACAACCCCACAGGGTCACAAAATTTATAATCAGGAAAGCTCAACTGATAAGAAATTACCTTATGTACTTCATTGTTGCTCACCCGTTGTTCGATGTTCTCAGAGTGTATAGGTGGGTAGAGGAATGATCTGGGTCAGCTGATCCAAGGTGATATTTTCTCATTTACAGGCTTAAGACAAGAGATGAACTGCACCTCTAATTCCTCCCTTTTTCTTTTGTCTACTCTGAAAACATTTTCTAGCTGAGAGAAAGAAGTCTCTTCATGTGTATCCAAGGATGACTCTTTATCTCTATCATGCTGCTCTTGGTAGGAGCTTTCTCTTTCATAAGAATATTGGCAGCCTATTCTTTTTTCTTTTGAATACTCTTCAGGGGTAGGTGAGTGCATAACTCTTTTATCTTGCAAAGAGAAAAGAGAAATATCTTGATTCTTTTATTCAACCATTTCTTCTTTTAAATCTGAGACAATAGGTGTACTAGGGGAGGAAAATAATGCATCCATAGTTATGCCATCATCAACGCTATCACCAATCATATATGGAAGGACTTCTTCTTGGGAAATAGAGAGAGAAAACTTTTCATCTGTATTTGCAAAATACTCACTTTCATCCTTGCTTTGTCTCTCAATCAGATCTTCACCAGACTCATCACACGAGGAACACTCTATCGTCTGCAGAATGTGGAGTGCAAACCTCTTACAACAGTCATAAAAAATAAGATGAGCCAGGTAAATCTTCTTGTAATACAAATTAAAAGCATCGTGAAAATCCTTCAAAGAATGGATACTAGAAGCAGGGAGAGATAGACACCATCCAAGAGAATATTCTTCTAAAGAAAAACTGAACATATTGATCTAGACATTGATGTGAAATAAGCCATGTTCAAGCATGTTGTTGGCATAGGAGAAGACTCGGGGTTCAGCTCCAAGAGCGCACCAACAAGCCCTAATTACTGGCCCTTTCAGCAACATCTGCGAAGAAGATGCAGTCTCACTCGAAGTAGCTATGGGGGGGTTGCAGGACAAACATTTCTACAACCAAGGGGATATCAAGTGGATCTAATACAAAATAAATACAACATTCATATATCAATTACCATTTCAGATCTACTCCGCAGAACTATCTATCAGATCTAACACAGTAATGCAATAATGGTATACCAAATGACAAAGAATAGAGCATCAGTCACACACAACACAAAATATACGTGGTTCACCCTCTCTCTAGGGCTACGTCCACATAACTATGCTTTATAATATATTAATAGGAAGCATACAGTTCTCGTCTTCGCTCTTAGCTAGCATATCTTCTTTCTTCTTTTCTCTATCTCTCACCTTCGTACGGACCCAACTGTAGGACTTGATCTCTGCACCCAGCTGAAGATCTTACAATACCAAAAGGATCTTACAGTTAACACTTCTCTCTCTCACACAATAATCACTCATGCCAATAAAAAAACTAGAACAAACCTTCTTCCCTCATCTAGGTTCTTATTTACACATTACAATCACTCACTGACAGCCTTAGGCTAAAACCTAGGTGTCAAAACCCTAGATACCAAAACCCTAGGTCAAATTGACCCGCGTTTTCAGGGCTTCGCTAGCCTGTCTTTCCTTCCTTCTCACGCAGTGCTCCAAAGAAACCAACGGTGGATTTTTCCACTTGTTGAGTTGTCCATGATCCATCTTCCTTGTTGATCTGTCATTCTCGATCTCCTCATCCAACAACTTGCTTCCTTTTACTTCTCTCTGTCTTTTCTACTCTTTTGCTCACTTCAACATAGTAGCAGTCATTGTGTCTTCCGCGCAGTTCACGTTTTTCCTTTTCTTCCTTGATCTTCTCTTACTTCCATAACCAAGGGCCAACAGGCCCCCAACAGTCACCTGTGACTCATCCTGAGGCACTTCAAATTTGATCCCTCTGCTTTGCTTCATCTTCAGACTGCACAAGGAATCCTATGTTTCCAGATATAGTCCTCCCTTCCTCCCTTGTGCAGACTATCTTTTATGTGTTTGGTATCTAGTTTCAACTGCACCTGGTACCTAGACCCTTATCCTCATGCTTTTACCGAGAGTTGCAAGGCAACTGGTTGTCATAATACAACTTCAACTGAATCCTGTTCACCAAACATCCCTTCCATTCTCCATTAAAAGTCTTCAACTGCACAAATCCGCCTTCTTTAACATAGGAAACCTCATATGGCTCAAGATAATACGTTCTGAACTTTCCTGGATGCTTCATGAATTTAGTGTCATATACCAGTACTAGATCGCCTTGTTGAAATGCATTCTTCTTGATGTGTCTGTCGTGGTAGGCCTTCTCTCTTTCTTTCTGGACCTGTTGATGAAATCCTGCAACAAATCTATCTTCCTCCAATTTGACCAACTTTGCAAGCCTCTCTCGAATAGCGCCAATGTCGTCCATATCTATACAGGCAACAATTCTTAATCTTGGTACCAAATATTCCATTGGGACAATGGCTTCAAGACCATACACCAATTTAAAGGGGGTCTGCATTGTTAGTTTCTTGCAAGTGGTTCTATAGGCCCATAATACTAATGGTACTCTTAAATCCCAGTCATCTCTATTGACACTGCAAATATTCGTTAGCGTTGTCTCCAAGATCTTGTCGAATTCTTCAACTGTCCCATTTTCTTGTGGATGGTAAGGTGTGCTCTTCTGATGATGAACTGTAAATTCCTCACTCAAGGATTCAATTGTTTTATTAATGAAATGTGTGCCTTGATCACTCATAAGGATCTTTGGGCATCCAAACCTGGTTATGATGTCATCAAATATGAAGTGCGCAACTGTAGTGGCACTATAGTCCTTAACTTCTCTTGCTTCGGCCCATCTGGTCAAGTACTTTGTCGTAGTAATTATGTACCTTGCTCCTGTGCGCTTCCTTGGTGGGTCAATAGGTCCCACGAAGTGAATGGCCCATTTCTCAAATTATTTTAGGGTCATATGCAGTATTAACGACCTTTCATCTCTTCTATATGGTTTCCCAACTCTTTGGCATACATTGCAGGCTCTGTAATAGTCCTTAGCATCTTTGTGTAAGGTAGGCCACCAAAGGCCAGCTCGAAGAACCTTCTGGGCAATGGATTTCCCTGCGTAGTGTCCTCCTGCAATGCCTTCATGAGATTCAGTGAGGATTAATGGTCTTTCTACCTCCATAACACATCTCCTCAGTATCTCATCAGGTCCCATCTTGTATAGTTGTCTCGCTATAAGCGAAAAGTCTGCAGTGCACACTACTAGTTGTTTCTTTTGGGTGATTGTATATTCACTCGGTGCCATTCCTGTTGACAGGAACTGGACTATCTCTACGAAGTGGTCATCAATCCTTCTAATGTCTAGAAAATGTGCATCCGACAGTTTGTCCTCCAAACTAGTCGACTCTTCTCCGTGTTCGAACCTCGACAAGTGGTCAGGACCTTTGTTCATTATTCTTGGCTTAACTACGATCTCAAAATCATATTCCTGGAATAGCAGAAGCCATCTGCATATTCATCCCCCCATCACTGGCTTGTTGACTAGGTATTTCAATGCGGAGTGATCAGTGAACATTTTAAAGTGTCCTCCCAACAAGTAGTGGTGGAACTTCTGCAGTGCATACACCATGGGTAACCCTTCTCTTTCAATGGTGGTGTAATTGATCTCAGCTATTAATAGATTCCTTCTAGAAAAGGTTAATGGGTGGTTGATGTCTCTTGTTCCTGGTTGTGCTAACAAAACTCCTAATGCAATAGAATATGCATCGACATGCACGTGAAACTATTTACTCCAATCTGGGAAAACCAGAATAGGCGCAGTAACCATTTTCTGTTTCAATGTGTTGAAGCTCTGTTGGCATTTTTCTGTCCATTGAAATTGATAGTATTTCTTCAAAATCTTCTCCATGGGTGTTGTAATCTGGGCATAGCCTTTAATGAACTTCCTGTAATATCCTGTGTGTCCTAGCACAGTGTGCAACTATTTGACTGAAGTAGGAGGGGGTAGATCAACTATGATGGAAATTTTAGAGGGATCTAGCAACAATCCCTTCTTGCATACAATATGACCTAACAACACTCCAAATGGTGAAAATAAAATGCACTTCTTCAGGTTTAAGGCAATCTGACACTGCCTGCACTTGTCCAACATTAGTCTTAAACATTCAATATGATTTTTCAATAAAATAAAAATAGTCCAATCATCAAAGTATGCTTCTAGAAACTTATGTAGGAACTCTTTGAATGCTTCGACTACCACCCTGGAAAACATGGCTGGGGCATTCTTCAATCCAAAGGACATTACTGTATATTGGTAGGATCCCCATTCTGCGACAAAGGTAGTCTTATGGAGATATTCCTTGGCAATCTGGATCTGATGGTATCCTGAAAATCCATCTATAAAAGAATATACTTCCTGACCTCCTACATTATCTAACACTTTGTCAGTGAATGGCGTAGGGAAGGGGTCATGCTAATAGGCATCATTCAGCTTCCTGAGGTCTATGCAGATCCTGATCTCTCCTGTCTTCTTGTCTTGTACCACCATAGGGCTAATCCATTCTGATTCTTCGACATGTTCTATAATCCCCGCTTCCAGCATTTTGTCGAGCTCAATCTTCACTTTCTCTTTATATTTAGGTTTCAATCTATAGGGTCTCTGCTTGACTGGTCTTGCATCTGGTTTCAAAGGGATCCTCATTTCTCCCATAGGCCCTTTAATTCCCTTCATATCAGTGAACTTGGTCAGAAACAAGTCTTGATATTCATGTAGTAACTCAGTGATCTTTTCAATAGTGGCATCATCCCAATAATCTCCAACATTTGCAAGCTTCGGTGTTTACTCTGTTCCAATATTGATTTTCTTGATCTTGATCAGCTGCCCAATAAATGGTAGCTCAACTCCTGGTCCTTCCACATATCTCTGGCCTTCTGTTTCGATGATGTTCAACTTCCTAGGATCATCGTCTTAATCAACATTGATGTTGTATCAGCCTTGTAGTTTCTAGAGAGGCACAGTCCATTCATCCTCTTCTTGCTCCAAAGGGAGGCTAGGTTCCTCCTCAAACAATTTATGTCTTACAGTCTGTAATTCTTGATCTACTGTAGGATATTGGATTTCAAATAAAAAGGTGGTGATAAATTTCTGAGTCATACCTTCCCAATATGCAGTGATGAGGCGTAGCTCTGCTTGAAGGTACCAATTGATAGGGATAGTGTCCAGTGTGTTTATGAATTTGTGCACCCACCTCCCTTGAGGAATATTTCTCTAGTCTTCCTCGCAACTTCGCACATGGTCCTTTAGGCAGCTTCGACCTGTGTACCAAATTTCACACCCTTCTACTAGTGCTTAGAACCACGCGGTCATGAGGGTACGACATTGTACCCATTTTGTAATGTTGTTTTTATGCGTCCCCACCATCTTTCTGGTGTGGATTTCAAGGCCTCATCCATTTCCAACAAGCGTTGTTTCATTGGTACACTTTCTTCAAAGTCCGATAAGAAGGTTTCTAAAGGATTCAAACCATCAAAGGTGGGTAAGTTACTTACTGTTGTATCGATCCATCATACTTCTCGGGTTAATATAGCACACCTCCTTGTATATACTTCATACATTTTGTTCTTCCAATTCTCCAGTGCTTCTTCTGAGTCTGATGAATATGCGCTTTCACTTCACCAACTCAAATTTCCATCCTCCGTAGGATTAATGTAATCCTACTATCTGGCTGTTAATTTGTATATGTTTTTGAGTTCTTATGCGCGGTCTTCTTCTCTGATGGGCTAGTGTATCACGAACCTTCATAGGGATATAATGGTGCGATGAAAATAAGGCCATCTCCTTCAAACTTCATTCATCTTTTCTTTAAATCGACCACAATGGAATTATTGAAATCCCAATCAATTCCTAATAGTGCAGGGTAAGGACAATTATCATCAACTATCTCAATTACCTCAAAGTCTACAAACGTCCTTACTCCGTCGATGTCCATAGGGACATGTTCCAATATGCCAAAGGGGCTTACTACCTACTGATTAGCCATCTTAAGTCTGATAGGGGAATAGATCAACTTAGGTTTTCCCATCAGTGCCCAAGTTTGCTTCGTCGTGAAATTGACCTCCGACCCTAAGTCGAGGACCACATAGTCTATATCATATTCTCCAATCTAAGCATCCGGGTGTAGTTCCTTATTTGTCCTTATCTTCTTGGATAGTTGATGTACTACTTTATTTAGTAAAGGATCTACCCTTCCTATCTCATACTGTCTGAAATTTTTTTGTAGTTCTTGTATAGCTTTCTCATCTTTAATCAACTCTATAAATGTATACAAGAAACTGAAAAGTTTACTTGCCTCTTTTCCATATCTAGGTGAAGTAGACTGATCAAATGATAGAGGTATTCCACATTCTCTTACTTCTAGTCATGTCTTTGATGAAGAACCTTGGTCTCCCCTGAATTCTCTTCTTGCCTACATTTGTTTTTCTTCCTTTGCATCAAAAGTTTGTGTCTTCTTTGCAACTTTCCTGATTCCTGATTCTTTTGTAGTCTTTCCTTGGGTCATTCTGTCTTCTCCTATAACAACGCCTCCTCAAGTGATAACAACGACTCTAGGTTTTTCTCCGCGAGTTTATGCTTTTATTAGTTGTATCTGCGGGTTCTGCTGAGGTCCCCATTTTTCTTGAAGTTTAGCCAGCAATGATGGACATTCCTCGATGACATTCTTGAAAGAGTTGCAATAGCTGCAAGTGGTACAAGGGTTCTGACAGTCCCTTGCCAAATGTCCAGGCTGTGCGTAGTTATAACATATTATCTATCCTCGACCTCGACCCATACCTCCTCCTCTTCCTCTTCCTCAGAATCCACCACAAGGGTTAAAGTGTCCTCTCCGAGGGGAGTTATAGTGCATAGTGTTTCCTTCTTACACACAACCCTACAATCTTGTATATATCCCTTGACCTTTCATGCATGAGATCGTAAGCCCTACAATCCCTGTCATCTTGGACCATGGACTTACATAACGTGCAATACAAATTTGTGGGTGTCTAAACATATTTTTTCATGTAGTAGCACTTACCGGGGTGATGTCTGTTTCTACATACCTCGCACAAGGTAGGGTAACTTGTTTCAAGGGGTTCGAAGATCTAGAGGATAAGTATTCATGTAATAGGGGACAATGTTCCTTGTCATGGCCTTCTGATCTGCATATGACACACCATATGTCTTGTATTTTATCTTTTCCCTTGTCTTTCTTCATATCTTCGACCTGTAGAGACAAACTAGTTAGCTGAATCAAGATTTGACTCATACCTGACCTGGATTCTCCCATAGGAGCTAGTTCCAGCTTCACGGAGATCTCCAGTGCCTCAACCTATGAAACAATCTTCTGTTGCATCAGAGGAACTCTGATGTGTGGTAAAAGGGAAGCAATAAACCATTCCTTGTTCTATTCATCTGGGATTTGAAAACTCAGATGGCTTGTCAAGGTCTTGAATCTCTGATCGAACTCCCATACCGGTTCAACTATTCTCTTCTTGATTTCTTTTAGTTCTATAATGCACTGCGATTCTGACTTAGGTTTCCTGAATTCAACAATTAGCAAAGTCTTAATGGCATTCGACGGTTTAGGTGTAGCTCCTTGGACAAATTTCATGTACCATATCAGTGCACGATCTCTTAGGGTAGTATTGAACTGAGCTCATTTGACAGCTTCGTCGATAATATTATTAATACTCCACACAGCTTCACAGAGAAACTAGTGTTGTTCAAGGTCTTCCGATCCATCTCCTCTAAAGGTAGGTAACCTCATCTCGTCTACCATAGATCTTCCTAGGTTTCTGGACTGAGTATGTGGTGGAATACTAGTGACAGTGCTCTGGTGACTTTGATTACTATGATTCCTTAATGTTTCCAAGACAACAATAGGATTAATAATACTTACTTTGATAATTGACGTGTTTCCTGAAGCTTCTGGTTCTTCTTGGCGAGGTTATTCAACATTCCCTTCCTCTAAATGCTCCTCGTCTGTCAGATCTGCCTCTTCTCCATTGTAGAAACCCTCGTCCTCGTAGTTCTTCTTAAACAGGTTCATGAGAGGAACTTATCTGAACACTCTCCCACTATGTGTATGTCCAGCCTCTGTGTCGCTATCGCTGTCCAAATCCTTGAACATTAACATTTTCGGATCCGTCTAGCTATTGTATCTTCAAGATGTTCTTCTCATGCAAAAGCATCTTGATCCTCAACTTCAGAAAATGTAAAATTTTTCCTCTGGGTCCCTTGAAGAAATATCTCTCATCTTGGATATATGACTCTACTCTATCAACAAAAAACTTAGTGATATACCCTCCAATGATACTATCAAAACAATGATCTACTACTCTTGACACGACGTTATCAACTCTCTTGACCTTCTTGATCAGCGCCGACGTCCAAACCATAGGTGGTCTAGATCTGATTTCAAATTGGGTATCTGCTAACCTAGCTAGCCACTCATATAGCTCTTGGTGGATTCCTCCAAAGAAAATTTCATGTATATCAGTAAAGATATATCTCTCCAACCAATCCTCTGTACTAATATTAGGGTTCTTTTTCTAGGCTTCAACGAATTCCTTTTCTTGATATTCTATCCACTTTTGAATATCTGTCTTCGATGGAAACCACCTCGACATTCCCTCAAGAAGATTCCTGTCCTGACAACAGAACCATTTGTTGGCACATGGGCAGACCCAGGGTTCAGCTCCATGAGTGCACCAACAAGCCCTAACTACTGGCCCTTTCGGCAACACCTGAGAGGAAGATGCAGTCTCACCCGAAGTATCTATGGGGGGGTTGCAGGACATAGATGTCCACAACCAAGGGGATATCAAGTGGATCCAATACAAAATTGATATATCAATTACCAGTTCAGATCTACTCCGCAAAACTATCTATCATATCTAACATAGTAATGCAATAACAATATACCAAATGACAAAGAACAGAGCATAAATCACACACAACACAAAATATACGTGGTTCACCCTCTCTTTAGAGCTACGTCCACAGAACTGTGATTAATAATATATTAAGATGAAGCATACAGTTCTCATCTGCGCTCTTAGCTAACATATCTTCTTTCTTCTTCTCTCTATTTCTCCCCTTCCTGCACACCTAGTTGGAGGACTTGATCTCCGCACCCAACTGAAGATATTACAATGCTATAAGGCTTATACACTTAGCACTTCTCTCTCACACACAATAATCACTCATGCCAATAACAAAACTAGAACAAACCCTCTTCCCTCATGTAGGTTCTTATTTATACATTACAATCACTCACTGACAGGCTTAGGTTGAAACCTAGGTGTCAAAACCCTAGATACCAAAACCCTAGGTGTCCAAAACCTTAGGTCAACTTGACCCACGTTTTTAGGTCTTCGCCAGCCCCTCTTTCTTTCCTTCTCGCACAGTGCTCCAAAGCATCCAACGGTGGATTTTTCCACTTGTTGAGTTGTCCACGATCCATCTTCCTTGTTGATCTGTCATCCATCTTACTTTGCTCTGAATTTTCTTCTCTTTTTCTCACTTCGACCCAGTAGCAGTCACTGTGTCTTCCGTGCAGTTTGTGTTTTGCCTTTTCTTCCTTCATCTTCACTTACTTCCATAACCAAGGGCCAACACATGCATAAATGAAATTTTAATAAGTGCTCACCGTGATGGTCATGCTTGCTTCCTATGAATCTCGGAGGATAATCATCCCATTTATTTATAGCCGACACTGGATTGGGATAATCAGATATGGCTGAGAAATTGAAAGGGTCAAAATTATGAGCCAATATAGTCGAGAGATGTGGCTCCTCCTTTTCTCCTTCATGGCTCTCCTAGGATTAGTTTAACAATCACTATAAACAGGAACCATGGACGATCTCTTTGGTGGGATATCTGTCAAAAGATGTTTTTTCTTGGTTAGTATCCGACATCACTTCTTCATCATAAGCAAGGCTTCCAAGAACATATGTTTCAAGGACCAAAATATCCTCTGCATTTTCTTCATAAGAGAAGGAAGAGGAATTTGCCTCCAATCCATCTATTCTTGCAGAAATTTTTTTTACCAGCTCCATCAACTCCTCTTGGGTATATCCTTCATTCTCACAGCTTTCGCAAGAACAAACTATGTATTGACCACCATCTCTATATTCCTCACAACAACTATGATGAAATAATTCAGAGGAATAAAAAATTTGACATTGAGTATTGAAAGATGCATGAAACTCTCTCACGGAGGAGATGCTAGCAGTGGGCAAGGATCAATACCACTCACAGGCATCCCCGTCTAATGAGAACATGAACATCTTCATTAATACATCCTCATGATGTATCTCCCATTGATGCATGAGTTCATGAAACTCACAGAGATGCTTGATAGGGTTTTCATCTATGTGTTCTCTAAATATGGGAAAAAAATCAACCCACTGATCCACAGTAGGAACAATATTTGGAAAACCAGGAACATGAGAGAAATTAAAAGGATCAAACCTCTGAGCCAAGATTTTTTCCATCTCAAACCAGTGGAGTTGCCAATCTATTATTTAATCATGGAGTCGCCAGGTGAATGATATGTTGTCTAAAAGTGTTTGGCCTTTGTTCACCATCAAAGACCAGATCTGATCGTTATCGTTATCCTATGGAACTTTTCAATCTGAGAAAGAAGCTAAAATCCTTCTTCGAGAAATCATTCCTTTCTAGATAATATTCTCTGGGTCAACTTCAGGTGTTCCTAGAGGAAACTGTGGAGTAGACCTCGTGTGTCTTCCTTTCAAAGCCACAAATGAAATAGTGGAGTCACCAGGTGCAAGTTGCAATCTTCAATGGTTCTGATATCTGATGCACCTTCAGAATCAAAAGCTCTTTGTCGTTCTATCCTAGGGAAATGTCTTCAATTTGTTCCTTGAAAACGATCCCAAGAATGTTAGCACTGAAAGTCACCCTTAGATTGTGGGAGGATAAGCCCAGTACCCATCATAATGTTTGGTGGATGTTTGATTTATGTGAGTGGAGGTCAAATGGGGAAAACTCAATACATGATTGATTTAGACACAAAACTGGACAAGCAATGCATAGGGAAGTGAGGGCCACAACTAACTTCAGTCAGTGAAATGAGTTTAAGTGTGAGTAGATGGAAGACTTAGTAATAAAAGTGGACAAGACTGCTATGGGAATCATTCCTTCAAGCAACTTGGAAAATAAAAAATTAGACTCAAGATCACTCTTAATATTAAGCTTCAGACACTGAAATATGTCCAAAAATCACAGTCACAATAGCATAATGATCAAACCTACACCACCATGTAGCTAAAAAAACTCGATTGGATCCTCCATGTCCGAGCCATTCAGTGTAAGAGGGGAAAATATCACAAGGAAGATGACTAAAACTGGTCACGATACCACTGTAATCAAACCTACAGTACACCAGTATAACAACCCTCGACTGGATCCTCCATGCCTGAGTGTTTTAGCACAGTTTTTACAAAGAGATGAAAAAAGGATGAATTCTATTAATCTGAAAGTATCAAATCCGATACATAACCAGAGAACAGTTTTGGCATCAAAAAATTACAAAATAGGGAACTCTACTCAACTAGTTGACGACCTTAACAAAATATCAAAACTACCTATTTATACTCAGACCAGTCCACCACTACCAGGGGTGTGACCTGGCTACTACATTAAAATCCTTTAGTTTGCGCTTTCTTCTGTCAGACTGAGCGTGCATCACTATGTCAGACGCAAGCTCAGATCAGCATGGGTCTACAAAAAAATTTGTACACATGGGTACCTCGGGCTGACAACTCTGTTTTCCATGAGTGGCTCCTCGATACTTATAATTACTGAGTGAGTCGAGGTTTCAGCCACTTGACCTGCCTTCCATTAATTGCTTTTCCTCCGAGACTCAATGAGACTTAAACCTGAGGGGGTGACCACGTGATTCTCTTGGATAGAATTCTATATGAGAACATGATGGAGGGGCCGTCAAAAGAAGTTTGGAATTACACCTCTTTTGAGCTCACAATTCACCATCTTCCGCCATGTATTTCTTTTACCTTACCATGGTTTAAATTGCGGGACCACTCACGAAAATTATTGCCTGAGCATGTTGCATCCCCGTAATGAACTGTGGCCGTAGATCTAGTCCCGATCTGAGATCTGGGCACACCTGCTAGATTTAGTGCTACTGCCAATATTAACCGTCCACCAACTTTAGGATTTTCCAAACTGTGCCTTGGTAGGGAAGGGTGTTGCTTTTGACACTGAACAATATCACATCAACGGATCAGATCTACCTCCTCCAAATCAACGGTCAAGATTTGCTTCGGGTCTCTGGACTCGGGGAAAATCAAATCTCAAATCTCCTATACCTTCGTCTGCTTTTCTCTGGAGCCCTAGGTCTTATGACGCATGGCCCTTCTGAGATCAACGACTGCGATCCATCCGCAACTCCGGGCTTCGGGAAAAACAAAGCTCAAACCTGCGCTTCTAAGGGATTTTACCCGGAGTCATGGATCTGATGATGTGTGTCTCATGTATTTGGATGACCGAGATCCACTTCAGGTCTCCGAGATCTGGGAAAATCAAAACTCAAATCTCACTTACCTTCTGTGCTTTACCCGCAGCTATCGATCTATGGACGCGCGTCCTCTTCAATCAATGGCTTTGCTTCTGCTTTAGTACTTTGACCTCTTCAACCAGATCGACAACCCTTTTTCTCCCTTCTCGATCAACAATCGAGAGCTACTTCAGGTCTTTGGGCTCTGGGAAAATCAAATCTCAAACCTCATCCTCTTCCGTGTGCTTTTGAATGTGAAACATGAAGATTTTCTCGGAGGAAGACTCCTGAAGTGAGAGATTGGATGCCACGTGTCCCTGCTGATGGATGGTTCAGATTCACTTCAGGACTTCGGGCTTTGGCCCTTCATAAGTTTGACACACTTCCCACTTCAAAACTCTTGAAGCTTATTTCCCTTAACACTTGGATCAGATGCCACATGCTTCCTTCAAGATCAACGACTCATTCTTACTTCAGGGCTTCGGGCCAAGATTTCACCCGGGTAAGATATTTAAGGAAAACCAGGGTGCACAAATGAACAAGGGTAAACATAGAATGATTTACAATACGAAGGGAGGGGAAAACTTAAGATTTGGTCTTCGAAAAGGATAGAGACAGGGCATGACTACAACTTTGGGTATATCGACACACACCTACGACCCTTGACAACCTTATGTGATAACATAAGGGAATGGAAATTAGTGTCTAATTTTGTTCTTGCTATTTCATTTATGTTTTCCTAGAAATTGTCAGAGGTAGTCACTATGTAGCATGGCCAATTGGAGCTTGATATAAATATCCTTTGAAAAATAACATTAAATTTCTTTCATCATTCTCATTCTTGGCTAGACTTTACTCTTGATTGAAGGGTTGGATCAACAATCACAAAAAGGGCATGCAAAAACTACTAAAATTTTCTTCAGAGGAAATAATGACTCAAATTTACCATGCAAAGGCTCAAAAACAAGTTGAACGACACTACATTTTGAAGCAAAGAAAGTGTGGAACAAATAATTTCAGGTTGAGAAATAAGAATTCATTGCCATTGCTATTCAAGACAAGGTACAAATGTAGGATATCATGCCAAAATCTATGCAAAATCATCAACTATAGAGGCATACAATATAACATAGGCCTACATGAAGGAAGATATACATGGAGGAAGAATGAGTGGGATGGTTTTTCAAACCCTAGCGATGAACACCTAAGTGTTGCGACAAAAATCTAGGTGGGTACTCCTCTTAATTGATGCCTAAATATAACCCTTAGAGCTAGGTTCTTCCATTATTATTCCCCATTTAGAGTATTCCCTTTCCTTTGTATGTTCATGTGGTGTGTGCTTTGGTTGGTAATTCTAAGAAAGGATTGATTTTTCCATGACTCATTTTGTGATGGCTTGGGAATCAACCCATACTTAGGAAACCCAACAATGATAGAGATATTTGTGGTAGGCTACGATTATCATTGAGTATATGTGTATATTATGAGATTGAAAGCCATACCATAATTATACTATGGTTGTGAAGGGTTCCCCATGCAATGGATAGAATGGAAGATGGGTTTGGGCTTAGGTCCATAGGCAAGATGGTTCACCCAATGTCCTATGCTCACAGGATTTGGGAGGTCACGAGTTCAAGATGAAAGCTCTAAATCAAGGTTTCTTGGTCTCGATGAAAGCTATGAACCTAATAGTCATCTCGCCACTTCATTATTCCCAGGTGGGATAAAAAGGATTTAGTCCCATCTCCTAGTGCCCTAGTGGATACCCTCCTCTATTGATGGAAAAAGTGATAGATGAATCCTTGAACTGGTGTGAGTGCTAGTATTATGGGTTGTTCTTATGTTTGAATAAGAATTGGTAGTAGGTGCTACATGAATTCATACCAATATGAACTGGTGGAGAATATTCCACTATGGTATTGCTGAGTTGCTAATTTAGCTCATATCTTGGAATATTATCTTATTAATTTGCAAGAGAATTACCCTTGTCCTAGTTAGTGCATAGCCTTTCCTTGAGAACGATAAATTTTTGAATTTGACAAATACATATTATAGAGTCTCTTTGTCTAAGCTTCCATGCTACGGGAACATATCTACGTTTCTAAAGTCATGTAGGACTTGCACTTGACCTCATTCACACACACTCCGAAGGTTTTCAATCCATGTTTTCACATTTGTTTTTTGTAAATAAAAAAGGGGGGTAATTCCTATTACTTTGTTGTTATGATACAAAAAAGACACATGTCATCAGTTTGCCACCTGTTCCTCCAAATTAGTGGAAACTAGAACATGTGGCCAACTATTATACTTCTATTAAAAAAATCCATTTGTCATCTGCCCTGCCAATTGAAAACCAGAGAAGGCCGCAGATGGTTTTCCTTACAATTCTGTTCTAAGAATCTAAAGCAAACTAGCAACTGATGGAAAAAGAAAACAAGACAGTAATTTTGCATCTTCCTAGTACAGAGAGCTGGGCAATAATTGTGCAAAGTACAAGTTACAAAGAACCAAAAACTAATCATTGGCACCTGGGGGTATGTCATCTGGAGCTCTGATGAGAGGGTCGTCACTGGGTGTGAGCATGAAGGGCCTCGCACAGGTCGGGCAACACTGTTTTTCCATTGCATTCGAGAATGCATCAAAGAGCATGTCAATCCGATGGCTTATAAGGGTGTCTTGATGGAGCTCATCTGCAATGTGGCTCTTGAGGTCAAAGATGATCTCTAGCCGCTCCGGGTTGAAGAGAGGTGGAAAAGCTGGGTTGAACTCATGAATTACAGTTAGCGGTGGAGGTGACAAGACCGCCTTTGACTCTTCCTTGACCGCCTCTGTCTCTTCTTCAACTTTCTTGATGTTGTCCTGGCTTGAAACACTTGGAGCTGTCCTCCCTTTCTCTACGGGTAGTAATGGTCACCCTCCATTCAAGACTGAGGTGAAGGGCGATAGCCGACCATATTTATGGCTGGAGTATTGGGAGGGATGCATGACCTCCCATTGCTACGTGGCACCCCATCCGGGAAATCCATGTTTTCACATTAATACAAACACAATTATCTCATTGCTTATCGCTAAACCACAATTTCATTCATTACTTATCGCTAAACCACACTTTCATAAATAAACCACACTTTCATTCATTGCTTAGAGCTAAACCACACTTTCATAAATAATAGAAATGGTATGTGTGATACATACCCATAACTAAATAATATTTTATAATGACCATACTAGTTTTAAGATATTTTAAGCATAAATGTATTATTTTAATTCGTGTTGTATTTCCCAAAGATGAATTACAAAAAATTCTACTTGTGTATTGTTACAAACTTACTTTTCAATGCAGTGCATTTCATGTTTATAATTCTAAATGTAATGATAGATGTCCTTATTAAGTTGTGCATTGTGAAATGCCGAGTCAAAGCTATTGATTAAAGATGTAGAAATAATTATAAAGAAGGAGACCAAGTAAATTATAAATATTGCATAATAATAGTTTACCAATTATATATATGCAAAAGCCCAAACATGGATGAACCAATGGGGTAAACACAAACTAAATGAGATAAGCCCTCCTTCTCATAACAAAACGAATAAACCCTAAGTCAAAGATGTGTCATTTTCTTTTTGCCTCTAATAAAGTGAGGTGGATCTTCACGAATTGAGTGAGAAAAAACATGATGAGATAATAGAAGTTAAATTATAAAACATGATGAGATAATAGAAGTTAAATTATAAATTAAGTATTAAAATTAGGAATTTTTATTTTTATTTTTTTAATTTATAATTTTTATTTTTATTTTTTTTAAATAAAAAAAAATTCCTTATAAAATTTTGTCAATCATATATTATGTGTTTTTGGCTTCTTAGTAAAGTTCATTTTGAAAAATTATAATTTTTTTATGT
>ML829464.1:41823-61053 GCA_009831015.1 Picea engelmannii | reverse complement strand
CCATTATGAATTTTTGGTCATGCCTTTTGGCCTTACAAATGCACCTTCCACATTCCAAGGGTTGATGAATTCCATTTTCAATCCCTTCCTTTGAAAATTTGTATTAGTATTTTTTGATGATATACTAATATATAACAAGTCTTGGGACGATCATGTGCGACATGTTGACAAGGTGCTACAAATACTAAAGGAGCAAAAACTATATGCCAAACCATCCAAATGTTTCTTTGGGATGAAGGAGGTAGAGTATTTGGGTCATATTGTATCTCATGAAGGTGTCAAGGTACACCCTAACAAGATTAAGGCCATGATGGACTAGCTAATTCCAATAACATTGAAGAATCTTAGAGGATTTTTGGGTTTGACAAGTTACTACTGCAAGTTTGTTCGAAACTATGGAAGAATAGCAACACATTTAACGACATTAACTAATAAGGATCCATTTTCATGGACTCCAGAGGAAACTCAAGATTTTGAACAACTTAAAGAGGTGATGCGTAAAGATCCTATCTTGACCACACCAGACTTCACAAAAACCTTTATTATGGAATGTGATGCCTCGAGAAATGGCATTGGTGTTGTCCTAATGCAAGAAGGAAGGCCCTTGGCTTTTGAAGGTCGACCACTCAAGGGAAAGGACTTAAACAAACCCATTTATGAGAAGTAAATGATGGCAATATTACATTCATTGAAGAAATGGAGCCCTTACCTAATAGGTAGGCACTTCAAGGTCAAAACATATCATGATAGTCTTAAATACTTCTTGGAACAAAGACTATCTTCATAAGAACAACAAAAATGGGTGACCAATATATTGGGTTATGATTTTGAAATCATCTATAAAACAGAAGAAAAATGTTGTGGAAGATGCACTCTCAAGAAAGGATGAATATTTTGAGGCCTTTCTCTGTGCTATCTCGATCATCCAACCCGATTGGATAATAGAAGCGAGGGATGAATGGAAGAATGATGAAAATGTGTGGACTCTAATTCAAAGGTTACAACAAGATTCCAGTGCATTAGATACATTTACATGGAAAATGATTCACTATGGTACAAAGATCGCTTATATTTATTTAAGAACTCCCAAATCAAACAAAAGATACTATTGGAATTGCACACCTCTCCTGTAGGAGGGCACTCATGATTTTTGAAAACCTACCATAGGGTCAAGATGGATTTTTTTTGGGATGGCCTTAAAACTGATGTTCAAAGGTTTGTGTAAAAATGTTTGGTTTTCCAACAAAATAAGGTGGAAACAATTATGACCCTAGGTCTTTTACAACCATTAGCCATCCCAAGTCAACGATGGGAGGAGGTTTCCATGGATTTCATCACAGGGTTACCGAAGTCTGAAGGAAAGAGTGTCATAATGGTGATTGTTGATAGACTAACCAAGTACACACACTTTTGTGCACTCTCTCATCCCTTCAAAGCCAATACAATTTCCACCGCATTCATGGAGACAGTTCAAAAGATACATGGAAGCCAAAATATTATTGTAAGTGACAGAGATCCCATCTTCACTAGACATTTTTGGACAATTTTTTTTTCTTGTTTGGGTACTCAATTGGCTCATAGCTCATCCTATCATCCTCAATCTAATGGACAAACCGAGATAGTGAACAAATGTCTGTAAGGATACCTTCGTTACTTTGTCTTTGATAAACAAAGACAATGGTTCAAATGGTTACCCTTGGCAAAATGGTCGTATAACACTTCCTTTCATACTACAACAAAAATGACACCATTTATGGCACTCTATGGATACCACCCTTCTTCCATTACTTCTTCTCTAAAAGAAAAATCTAAGGTGCAAGAAATGGAAGATCACATCGAGCATCAACAACAAGTTCTCCAAATCTTAAAGGACAACCTGACCATGGCACAAAATCGCATGAAACAACAAGAAGTTCAACATCATAGTGAAATAAGTTTTGAAGTAGGGGATTGGGTGTTTTTAAGATTACAACCATACAAACATATGTCCCTCAAGCAAGCCAAGAAGGATAATAAATTATCACCAAAGTACTATGGCCCTTATAAGGTGTTGCAAAAGATTGGTACTATGACATACAAATTGGAGTTTCCTGCATCTTCACGAGTACACCCATTTTTCCATTTTTCATGCTTAAAGAAGGTTATAGGTGACAAGATCCCAGTTCAAACTATATTTCCAGAAATTGATGAGGAAGGAAAAATCATATTGGATCCTGAAGCTATCACTGACACAAGAATTTGCTAGCTGAGTAATAGATCCATTTCAGAGTATCTCATTAAGTGAAGGAAACTACCTGCTGAAGATTCCACTTGGGAAGATGAGTCTTTTATACAGAAACATCCATAATTACTCAAGCGTTGCAGACAACACTTGTCCCAAGGGGAGGGGCATGTTAAGCCCTAAATAGTGGCACATTACCCCTTAATTGGGGCATATTATATTAGTAATGTTATTTTATTTATGTTGGCTTGGGTCCATTAGTTGTAATTGTACCTCCTAGTATCCTATATATACCAAGGAGACCTTTTCATTTGGAATCATCTTGTATTTGAAAATTTATGTGGTGTATAAGGAGGTTTCCCGCTCGAAGAGGATTATTATCTAAAATTATTTATTTTTCAAGGCATTGAGTACTTATTCTGAGGTTTTTCTATGCTATCTTGATATTTGGTTCTTAACACCCTCATCATTCCATAAAGGATAAGGACAATTTTTTCAAATGGAAGGTGAAGAGTTGAGGAGGCAAAAGGCCAATAGTCAAGCTAAATTTCAATAAATAGGGGGGGTGTATTCGAATTAATGGCTTTTGGATCTTGTAACTTTCATGTACTATTGTTGAAACTTTTAATGAGGAGAAGCTTGTTTGGCCAAGATATTTTATGGAGAACTCCAATTCTTGTGTTGCACGTGTTGTGGACTATTCTACTTTGTTTTTCTCAGCACTTAGGTTGTGTAAGAATGTACTTCATAGTGTATACTATTCTTATGTATATTTGTTGCATTCTTATTTTTGTTCTTCAGGGAATATTTGTCTAAATTTGTGGACATAGGACTGTAAATGATTTTTTAAATGCTAGAATATTGTGAGTTTATAGTTATTTATTCGTATTCTTGGCTCTACTATGTGTGAACTATTTCCTGGGCTATTGATAGGAGCATGACTAGTTCTATGTTTTCTTTCTGGTTACCTTAGTTTTTTCCATACACATACATATTATATTAGTTACATCTCATTCTTTAGATTATAAACCTTCATGGATGGATCGAGACACAACCAGTAAACCCCAAATTAGAAATGGATACCAGGCTAGAATTCAAATGGGTTCTCTATTCCAAATGGTGAGAGGTCTAATTGGGACTTCTTATTGGGGTTGACCCCTGCTGTTGATAAACGAAAATTTTCCTACGTCAACGGAATTGGCGCTAGAAGGGCCAGATGGCAATCTTCCCCTATGGAGTCATTTCATTAAGTTGTTTTAACCAACCCATGGATCCTCTACATATATGTATGGGATATACTTTGAGTCTTTCAAGACCTTTAGGGGGCATCTTATTCAAGAAAATTGGTATCTTTTCAAACTTAAAATTCGATGATGAATGGCATGTCTCTACATTCACACATCTCAATCATTTTAACATTTCATGCAACTATCTTAAGATTGTTTAGGATAATGAAATATGTCAATTATTTATCCTCACATTAGAAGGATGTATTAAATACCGATTTAGGATATTACCAATGAAATCCATACACAATTGGAGACAATTCATGGAGGTATTTATCACTACTCATGTAGATTATGTTTATGATGAACCCTTTAATGAACTTGAAGAAACATGCAGGCTCGGAAATGAATCCATGGATGATTTGCTTCAAAGAGTCATGCAAATTCATTGTATATTTCCTAAAAGTGACAAACCCTCAGACTAATAAATCTTTGATTGGTTTTCATATCTCATCTATGTTTCTGAAGGGTACAATCTGAATAATTAAATTATCTCTCATTCACAAGATTCAAATCTGCATGATGAAGATTTAGTCACCTCTTATCCAAAATAAATACTTTCAAACCTACAAACCATTCAATCCTATCCTCAGAGATATGATACTTTGCAATGTGATTTTGAAGAATAATCTGAGGAAAATGTTTCAATAGATGATTCCAAATCTATATTGAATAAATAATCAATTCACCAAGCCGTGATAGATTTGAATAAAAATTTAGCACTAGGAAGAGTAACGACCATGCCCTTCATAAAAAATCATGAATTTGATAATGGAAAATAGGGGGTGCATGTTTTCTAATCAGCACTCTGTCGCAACTATGGGGAAATGTTTTCCAAAAATCTTAAACTGCTTAGATTCAGAGTGGGAACAAACTAGTGTCTCTCCTTTAGAGAATCATGAATATAATTTGGTCTATAACAAATCTTCCACCGAGGAAATCCAATCATTTTCAGAATCTACATATCTCTGTTCTCTTTATACAAATTTGTTTGATGACGATCTCTTACATGAGAATCCACCTGTTCATCATGTAGTGCAATCTTTAAATTTTTCTTTCAATGATGAAATACTTAATGAGAAACAAGAACATAAATATTTCCAATCTTTGATTGATCAAATATTCCTTCTTAACGACAATCCATCCAGGATACACAATGTTAAAAAATTCCTTTGCAATTTAAATTTCTAAAACATATTCAAACATAGTTTGATCACGATAACCCTATTTTCGATGATTATTTTTCTATTCTAGAATTGAATCTGAACATTAATGTATCATCTAGTGATCCTGTACAATTTGAATATTTTGATGTCAATGCACAAATTTTAACGACAATAGATACAAGGCATGAAGAGAACAATTAATTTTCAGACCCATACAGGAAGATAACATCGCTTAGAAAACCCATCACCATGCAAGACATCGTAAGCATTGAGCTGATACAAGAAACACTGTCACCTAAATATGTTCTAGAATCAAAAATAAATCTTCAGGGTAAGATTCATAACTCATCCTTGGATTCCATCTCAATACTACAATACTCCTCACATGATTTTGATGATATTATAGGATAAGTCTTGGAGTTAACTTTTGCTCAGCGTTTCCCTCAAACTAGCAGATATCATTTCTCCTCTCAGCATGTGGGTTATGTAAAATGTGGGCCCAGGGATACTTGCCTAGATAATGAGGCACTTTGGTTTTGACCGATGGTTTTGTCATGTTCTCATTATCTTTCTCCGACCTCTAGAATAAATGATACCACCCATACTAAAACTCTCCCACAAGGCACATGGCATGTGAATTTCATTTATGGGTCTCATTAGGTATGCCAATAATTTTTGAATTCCTTCCAACAGTCCTATGGTGTTCATTGTGAATTTTATGATGGAATTGAAGATTGGTTGGAGGGATCCTACATGTCTACATTTCCCATGAATAATAACACTACCAAATTTCACATGCTAGGTAGAGATTTACTTGATTCAATTATTCATATTTTTTTATCTCTCCTACTCCAATTTCTGCTATTGACTTTTGATGAACATGTGGTTGTAGGTTTGGAGTTGCTTGAATGACTACATTGGCACTATTATTTCACATAGTCCTTTTTTATCCAGTATAGGATAGATTAGGAATATGAGTAGAGTAGTTATTTTTACTTCATTTGTGCTTGCATAGTTTAGATGTTTTCTTCCATTTCTTCTTGTGTAGCATAGATTTTGGTTTCTCTTGGTTTTTTGAATAAAAGACACCAATTTTTATTATTTTAGGTTGCAACTCAGGATGGATTATTTTAGTCTTAGCTTCTTTATTCATGCTAGATTTCTTATTTTAGTTTGATGCCTTTCATTTTTTTTTTTAACTAAAAGGTTGGCTTAAGTTTGGTTTTCATCCATCTTCATGAGGAAAATATGTGCATAATTATTTGAGAAGATTTAACTAAAATATTTATTTGCATCAATAGAATTCACTCTAATGTTGAAATTTGGAAAACGTATGATCCCGAGATACTAAAAAAGTGTTTGTTGTAGAATAATTTACAGTTTTGGTAGGATGGAAGCCTGGTTGGAGGAATCCTTTTGAAAAAATTACACTAAATTGTCTAGAGTTCCTTCGATGGTTGCATTGGATCAATGTCTCTAAGGTACTTGGGAAGGAATCATATTGTCTGTTCATGGCCCCTTTACTCCTAATGTGATTCTGATTAGAAATAAATCATCAACCTGCATCCATCATTGAAACATGTCAGCGATCCATAAACAACATCATAATATACCCGATCATATGTCACATATTCATAAAAATAAATACCAAAACCATATACAGTTCACTCCTTGACTCAATTCAGAGTCCAAGGAGGTCCACTAATGCCATTGACATCCTCAATCTGTCAAGTGTCCTTCACACTTAGGAGAAACCTATCAATAGAACCTGTCTATACATAGATAATAAAATCACATAAGATCATAATCCATAAGCATCATCATCGAAATCCATAAGAGAAGTAGACAATCATATAATGAACTAGATCAATTGAACACAAGTGTCCTCAAGAATAAGTCAAATCATGTGTGCGCAAGAGAGGGATGATACATACACCTCCTCTTGTTTTAATCTTTGTCCCGAAGTTTCATAACATAGGTGCAGTAAATAAGTATCTGACAAGATCTAACATGTCTAACTATCAATAAAAAATGGAAGATGCTAGTGCATATAATATGCATAGGATCACTAATGTAATGTCGCAAATAGGTACAAGATAAAAATCACACAATGCCTCCAAGAATGAGGAACAACTAGTCGATAGGCCAACTTCATAAATGGTCAACGCAATGCGCATTGACAAAACTCTTCTTCCGATCTTGCGCGTCTTCCAACCCTTTTTCTTATCTTTTGTAGTTGTTCTTCCATTTCTTGTGTTAGCGATATTTCTTGTCTCGGGATTAGGCGTACCCAGGTCTGCAGTTTGCACGGGAAGCACCTGAGCATATCACGAGAGAATCCCATTTTGTAGCAGCAAGTCAAGCAAGCGAGTGGGAAAAGTTTTGTCTTCAGCAGTCGAGAACCATCCTCAAAGAAAATCGACGGTCAGAATCTTACAGAGGAGATCGACAAAATCCTGTCAGCCGTTAGATCTCGAGAAGTTGCGTCGGGGTTAACCCCTAGTGTGCAGAGGAGGAGAGTCAGGGTTCAGTTCATTGGAGAATCGAAGTTTTTGAAGACAAGAAACTCTTGCATGTAGGAATCACGATCCGCGATTTCCCGATTGGATCAGAACTGTCCGTCAGTAGGAACACGTGGCGAGAAATCCCACAGAGTCGGGGATCGGGGAACTGAAAGTCCCATGCACATGACAACGGGAATCGCGATATCCCGATACACGATTTCCCGATGGAGTTAAGGACCGTAGTGGGGGACAGGTGTCGGAAGGTCAATCCTTGTAGGGAGACAACGCCAAGTGGCATCGACATATTGTGAACTCGGAGGTTCGTGAGTTGGAGCTGCAAAGATTTGCATCCAGAGTTGCGAGATCGCGAGAAGCGATGTCTCGGAATCCGTCAGTTAGCGTGTGGGACCGCAAGAGCAAGTGGAATACAGGTGACAGCCTTTCGTGACAGGGAACGGACCATTGAAAAGTCAACGGCCATGAGCCATTGGGTTTCAGGGAATCGCGAGTCTGGAGGATGCGTGCTCATTGACATCGCAAACCGAAAAACCCTGGTGGAGAGTATGGTCAAGGGCATATGGTAGCGGTGACTTGGACCAGGGCCTAGTTGGAGGGCTAGCACAGAAGGCGCATCGACAATCGGAGAATCACGAGTCCCGGGGACTTGTGTATCGAGACATAAAAAACACCGAAACCCCGACAGAGGTTTGGCTCAGGTCATATAAGAGGTGGTCGTATGGACCATTGTATAGCCAGGAGGGCTAACCCATACATGCGCTCATTGGAGAATCGGTGATCGGGAGTTCAAAGGGTCAAGAACTCTTGACAACGAGGAACGCGAAACCCCGAAACCCGATACAGAGTCGGGAAAACGTCACGGTGAAGTTCAGGAGACCGTGAGGAAAGAAGAAGAGACCTGTGGACTGGGTCGGGTTTTCATCAAGGATTCCACTCAAGGATCTAAAGAGCCGCTTCGGCTCAACAGAAAAGGAGAAAGAGGGTGGGTGAAGCCTCGCGTCACCCATTTATTGCAGAGTACGGAGGTCTCGACTGAAATTTACCCAGGAGGGTCCCTTGTACCGGTTCTCTTTAGGAAAGCCACACCGAGTCTCCAACTCACCAGAGGAACCTGCACACACTAGTTCAATATTCAAAGGGCTCAGCTACCCCCTGGCGCGAGCCATGCTGAATTAAAGAGGTGTATGACAGGGGAGCATAAGACAGATTTGATTGAGGCAGACTGACAACCCATCCTGATAGAGAAGCTCCTCAATGTCAAGCATTGAATTCATGATATGATCGCGCCTTCAGTGCCTGAGTCAGTTCCAACTATATGTAGGCGTTTTCGCCATTTTGAAAAGGATCGATGGTTGAACAAAGCTCCTAGTTGTAAAAATTTAATGAAGCACTATTTTCTGGTTATTTCTAGACTTCTGAGACTTCTTGCCTTATGAATGCCAGTTTCCTTACATCTTTGTTATACTATGTTAGAGCAGCTCGGAATTGGAGGATCCAGTCGAGTTATAGCTGTTATAGGATGATGTTGTAATGGATCACTATAATGGTTACGAAGTCTCTAATTGGTTCCTGTGATTTCCTTAACGCCGAATGACTTGGAATTGGAGGATCCAGTCAAGTCTTCTACTTAGTTTCTTGAAGCCCTGAACCAGGAGGATCCTGTGTTCAGAGTTTTTCCCCTACAAACCATTGTAAGCCTGTTGCCCAGAGTGGTTTGTTCACCTTTCTTACTAAGTCTTCCACCTGCTCATCTTTTAATTAACCCACTGGCTGAAGTTAGGATTCCAGACCTCCTTTGTTCTTTACGTACCAGATCCAGTCCCCAAGTTAGAGTGATATCTCCTCGAGTCTCTACCCATTTGATTGACCATTTATCAAACCGTGACATAAAAATTGATGGGCGTCGGGCTCTGCTCCTGCAAGCAATCCAGGAGTGACTTCTGACGCTAACATTTCTGGCACCGTTGCCGGGGACGAAGCTGAAGATTTTCCCTAGGTAGAACGACAACGACTAACTGATTCTGAAGGTGCATTGGAAGTCAGAATTATCAAGATTGTTGTTGTGCACCTGGCGAATCCATTGTGACGACTCCGCTGGGGAGAACCTGCTCTATCAATTTTGGCTTTCAGAGGTAGACACACACGGTCTCATCCACAGCTACCCCTAGCTACACCTGAAACCGATCCGGAGGTGGTTCTCAGAAAAGGAAAGGCCCCTGAAGAAGAAGCTTCCACCGTCGAAACAGGTAATCTGCCATCTCCTTCTATAAGAACTCTGTTTTCTATCCCTCAGTTTCTTAATAGACCTCCTTCACAAGTTTCCCGTTTCCTAAATTTTGGGAGTGTTCCTGCTGAGTTTTCCCCTCCTGGTCTGGGATTGGAGGAAGAAATCCTTGTCACTCCCCTCTCCTCTGAAGTTGTACCTTGGCATAGACCCATGAACATAGAGGATTCCCCCACTCTTGCACAAGGAGGAGCACTTGCTGACTTGATCTCGAAGGCCTTCTCCTTGAATCCCCTCTTGTTTCCCACCCCACTCCGAGGTTCATTCCCAATAGCCCCTTCGCGAACTCCTTCTCCTCCAAGTTCTCCTCCACCTAATATTCGTATGGCCGGAGCAAATCCCCCTATGACCGAAATAGAGGTCATCATAGCTGCTAGATATGCTCCCCTCGTTCTACCACAACCTCTCAATAACCTCCCAGCAGAAGGGTAACTTAAGAAGCTGCCCAAGTTTACAAGCGAGGGAGATATAACTACTGAAGAGAACCTAGCAGCCTTTTATACTTTCGCGGATGATAATGTTATCATGCACACAGACGTATGGATGAGAATTTTTGTCCATAGTCTCCAAGGAGAGGCTAGAAACTAGTTCAGGGCCCTACCTCCTGGATCTATTGATGGGATCAGAGCTTTAGATAATGCCTTTTTGAGATAGTGGGGAGATAAAAAAGACTTCATGTATTACATGACAGAGTTTGGGTCGTTGAAGAGAAAAGAAGGAGAGTCTATTTATGACTTCTCCAAGAGATTTAATAAAATGTACAACAAAATTCCTACTAATATAAAACCCTCTGAAGCCTCTGCAAAGATCACTTACTCCAGTGCCTTTGATCCTGATTTCTACCTACTGCTAAGGGAGAGAAGAGTTGCTACGTTGGCACACATGCAAGACGCAGCCGTGGAGGTAGAATCCAACATATTGGTTGTCAACCGACTCAAGAACGCCGGTGATAGAAATACGTCCAAGAACAGGCCTGAAACTTCCTCATCCAGTTCCTCTCCCCTGCCCCATCAGCCATATGAGACAGCTAGAACGCTAAAATCGCTTGCTGCCAAGATAGAAAGGTTGGAATTAGAGGGGAAGCCCATGTACAGAAATCCCCAGAACACTTATAATAGAGGTTTTAGATGACCTGCTAACAATATGCCCCAGGTTTTCCAGAGGGAACAAAGGGGAAAAGACAGAGATGATCAAAGGGTCCAACCCCCCCTCCAAAACAACCTAGTTGATCATGAGGAAAGAGATGAGATAGATGAGTTTGGCCCGAAAATTCACTCTATTGAAGAAACCCCTCCTTTTCCCCACTTGACTCAGTTTGTGTACAAAAAATCCTTGATGAACATTTAGATCCTTGAGTTAAGGAAGGGAGAAAGGGCTAGTCACACTCCTAACATATATAATCTCAGGATGAGAAGGAAAGATGGAGATTTCGACATCTCAGACCAGCCTCTCATAGCAGATAGGCCTACTAAAACTATAGCAGCCACAACTAAAGAAAAGAAGACTTAGAGTGCTTCACCGGTAGCCAAAGAGACTGTGACTGAGGTAAGAGAAGCTCCTAAACCTACCCCCTCCTTCAATTTTGAGCATGAGATTTAGAAGATTAGGATTCCTTTACCTCTCTTTGAGCTGGTTAAAAATGAAGAATTCAAAAGGTCCCTCTCCAAGTTGCTACAATCTGAATCCCCCCAGCCCCCCTCTGACTCAATAAACCTTCAAGATGAGAAGCCTGCAGTCGTCTTAGGGCCGATGGTAGAAGATAGAGATGATTCATCCCCTCCCTTCTACACATCCCTTAATATACATGATAAAGTGCTACATAACTGCCTCATGGACTCAGGGGCTTCCCATAATCTTATGCCCAAAATAGTAATGGAGGAGCTGGGATTAGAAGTGACCAGGGCCTACCATGATTTATACTCTTTTGATTCAAGGAGGGTGCAATGTCTGGGAGTCATCAAGGACCTGGTGGTTTCTCTATTTCAACTGCCCATGAAGAGTATGGTCATGGACATTGTGGTAGCTGATGTTCCTCCCAAGTTCGGCATGTTGTTGTCAAGGTCTTGGATTAAAAGACTTGGAGGGACATTACAGATGGACCTCACGTATGCTACCATCCCAGTGTTCGGAGGGGAGCATAGAAGACTATACAGGGAAGCCCAATTGGCCTACATAATCAGTGATGAAGCCAACCCTACCAATCATCCCATCTTTGCCTTGGATACTGATTTAGGCTCTAGTTTACTGCAGCTCACCCATTCCCCCGAGCCTCCTCTAAAACTTAGAAAGCAACCCACTATTTCCCCTGAAGTTCCTCCCTCCATCACCCCAATTTGGAAAATGTTTTTTGATGGAGCCTATTCCCGAGAAGGCGCTGGAGCTGGAGTGGTTTTTGTGTCACCTGCTCAGGAGACCACATCTCTGTCATTCAAATTAGAATTCGAAGCTACCAACAATGTGGCAGAGTACGAAGCTCTTATACTAGGATTAAGAGCCGCAAGGGAAATGGGAATCCAGGAGATAACAGTGTTCAGAGATGTAGAGTTGGTAGTCCAGCAGGTCAGAAGCGCTTATCAGGCCAAGCATCCTCGACTCAGGAGTTATCGAAATGAGGTATGGGACCTAATTGACAGTTTCTTCTCAGCGTTCAACATTTCTTTCATCCCAAGAGAAGAAAACACAGTGGCAGATTCCTTGGATTCATCAGCAAGCATTTTCAAGGTACCCTTGCTGCCCAAATTGAGGTATGATGTAGAAGTAAAGTACATGCCCTCCATACCTGACAATGTCAAGCATTGGAAGGTGTTTGAGGATGATCTTGAGCTCAAGAAGTTCTTGGATACTATCGAAGAGTTTTTAGAGCTGCATATCGATCAAGATTCCGTCCTTGAGGAAGAGTTTAATGGGGGTGAGTTGCTGAGTAAAATAGCGAAGCATGACATTATTCAGCTACCTAGCAATCACATTCCAAGGGGACTAGTCCCATTAGAAAGATTTTTCGATGGGAATGATGTGGCAATAAAGGGAATAGTTTCAGGTGATGATGATGACACAGCCGAGTGCAACATTGGCACACCATAAGAGCCTAAGTTTGTCAAGCTGTCAACGAGTTTGACCAAGGAGAAGAGGATTGAGTATACCGAGTTGCTGAGAGAGTTTTCTGATGTGTTTTCATGGACCTACGAAGACCTTAAGACGTATGAAACATCTGTCATTGAGCACAAAATCCCGCTGAAAAAAGAAGCTAAACCATTTAGGCAGAAGCTGAGACAGATAAATCCCATGTTGCTACCTGTCATGGAGAAAGAAGTGAAGAAATTGTTAGATGCCCGAATCATTGTCCCATTGAGGTATTCTGAGTGGGTGGCCAATTTGGTTCCAGTAAGAAAGAAAAGTGGGGAAATCAGACTCTATGTTGATTTCAGGAACTTGAACAAAATCTCAAGAAAATACAATTATCCCCTGCCCAACATGGAACACATATTGCAAAAGGTCACTGGTGCATCTAGAATATCCATGATTGATGGTTTCTCTGGTGACAATCAGATATCAGTCATACTTGAGGATAGAGAAAAAACAGCCTTCACCACTCCTTGGGGCACATTCATGTATGCCAAAATGCCTTTTGGATTAATGAATGCAGGGGAAACATTTCAGCGAGCTATGGATATAGCCTTCATTGGGGAGAAAGATCTGTTTTTGTTAATCTATTTAGATGACATCACAGTCTTCTCCAAGTCAGACAAGGAGCACTGCTGCCACTTGAGAAAGGTATTCATGAAGTGTCAGAGGTATGGCTTATCCTTAAACCCCAAGAAATCCTTGTTTTCTATGAAGGAGGGGAAGTTGTTAGGCCATATAGTGTCAGCAGAGGGAGTAAGGATTGACCCTAGTAGCGTAGAAGCACTTCAGAACCTGTCACTTCCCAGGTCTAAGAAGGAGGTTCAAGCCTTTTTGGGAAAGATAAATTTTCTAAGGAGATTCATCTCAAATTTTGCTGAATTGGTGAAACATATCACAGCCATGCTCAGGAAGGGAAATGAAGTAAAGTGGACTACTGAACCCAGGGAATCTTTTATTCAAATAAAGAAGGCATTGATTGAGGCGCCTGTGCTGATCAGTCCTGATTATTCCAAAGATTTCCTGTTTTTTTCTTTTGCTTCCTATGATACAGTAGCAACGGTCTTGTTGCAGAGAAATGAGGAAGGACGAGAGCAACCCATTGCCTTCTTCATCAAGGTATTGCGAGATGCAGAAGTCCGATACGAGATCATGGAAAAACAGGCTTATGCATTGGTGAAAGCTCTCAAAGCTTTCAGAGTCTATGTCTTGCACTCAAAAATCATTGCATACGTTCCTTTGGCCTCTATGAAAGACATTCTTATACAGCCCGACATAGACGGAAAAAGAGGTAAGTGGATTGCCAAAATCCTGGAATTCGATCTTGATATTAAGCCCACCAAGTTGATAAAGGGGCAGGGTTTGGCCAAGTTGTTGGATGAATCTAATTGCAAAGCCTTGGGGATTAGCTTCATCAATGAGAAAGATGAGTCATCCAATGAGAATTTTCAGGATGCCTTGTCCTTAGTAGCATGCTCCTGGTACAAGGATATCTTGTACTTTTTGCAAGAATTGAAGCCCCCTGATGGAATGGGAAAAAGCAAAGCAAGGGCTCTAAAGATCAAGGCGGTCAGGTATTGCCTCATTGACCAAAGCTTGTACTGGAAAGACCCTCTAGGGGTATTTCTAAGATGCCTGGACCCACAGGAGGCCCAGAAGGTTATGTTTGATTTTCATAGCGGCCTTTGTGGAGGTCATCATTTCTGGAAGATCACAGCCCACAAGATACTGCGAGCTGGGTATTATTGGCCCACTTTATTCCCTGATGTTTACAGGGAGATCAGAGCTTGCACCAAATGTCAAAAGTTCTTAGGAAAGCAGCAGCTCAAATCATTGCCATTGAAACCCATAGTAGCTTCGACACCTTTTCAGCAGTGGGGGTTGGACTTCATCGGAGAAATTCATCCTCCCTCGAGTGGCTAGCACAGATGGATCCTGACTGCAACAGATTATTTCACCAAGTGTATAGAAGTTGTCCCCACCAGAAGCGCATCACACAAAGTAATTATCAGCTTCCTGGAGGATATCATAGCCTGACTTGGCTGTCCCAATAGAATCGTCACCAATAATGCTGCTTCTTTCAAATCTGAACCTCTAATTAAGTTCTGCGAGCAGTTCCAGATCTCGCTAATTCACTCCACCCCCTACTATCCCCAGGGAAATGGTTTAGCAGAATCCTCAAACAAAATCCTGATAAACATCATCAAAACATTGTTAGAGGATAACAAAAGAGCCTGGGATTCGAAGATGAAGTTTGCTCTGTGGGTCGATCATGTCACAATGAAGAAGTCTCTGGGCACTTCACCATTTCAACTAGTTTACGGAGTAGAGACAATTTTCCCTACTTAGGTCGCCTTACCTGTGGCGAAGTTCTTTCAAGACTATGAGGGAGAACCAGATCATATGATCAGAAGAATTCATCAGATAGTGGAAGTGCACCAGATTAGAGAACAAGTAAGAGACGCGGCTTATAGTCATCAACAGAAGATCAAGCAGGTCTTTGACAGAAGGGTCAAGAAAAAGGAGTTCGAAATCAGGGACTTGGTATTTAAATGGGACGCACCCAGACAGGATAAAGGAAAGCACAACAAGTTTGACGCCCTTTGGATTGGCCCCTTTAAAATCTCTGAGATTTTCTCCAACAACACCTATGGGTTGCAGGATTTGGAGGGTGAAGAGGTTTTCAACAACCCAGTGAATGGGCATTTTCTGAAAAAATGTTTTATTTGAGCCTTAGACGGCTCCTCTGTTTGTAAATATTGTCTTTTACTTCTTTGTTTATTTTCTTTTTGTATGTTTTCGGCTTAATAAATGACTCCATAGCCCAACAGCAAGGCACTGAAGCTGCGGAATGAGTTCTTAGAGCATCGCAGGGATGACTCTATCCCCCATGGAGCCTAATGTTAGCGATATTTCTTGTCTTGGGATTAGGCGTACCCAGGTCTACAGTTTGCATGGGAAGCACCTGAGCATATCACGAGAGAATCCCATTTTGTAGCAGCAAGTCAAGAAAGCGAGCGGGCAAAGTATTGTCTTCAGCAGTCGAGAACCATCCTTAAAGCAAATCGACGGTCAAAATCTTAGAGAGGAGATCGACGAAATCCCGTCAGCCATTAGATCTCGAGAAGTTGCGCTGGGGTTAACCCCCAGTGTGCAGAGGAGGAGAGTTGGGGTTCAGTTCATCGGAGAATCAAAGTTTTCGAAGACAAGAAACTCTTGCATGTAGGAATCGCGATCTGCGATTTCTCGACTGGATCAGAACCATCTGTCAGCAGGAACACGTGGCGAGAAATCCCGCAGAGTCGGGGATCGGGGAACTGAAAGTCCTGTGTACATGACAACGGGAATTGCAATATCCCGACGGAGTTAAGGACCGTAGTGGAGGACATGTGTCAGAAGGTCAATCCTTATAGGGAGACAACGCTAAGTGGCATCGACATATCACGAACTTGGAGGTTCGTGAGTTGGAGCTACAAAGATTTTCATCCAGAGTTGCGAGATCGCGAGAAGCGATGTCTCGGAAATCGTCAGTTAGCGTGTGGGACCGCAAGAGCAAGTGGAATACAGGTGACAGGCTTTTGCGACGGGGAACGGACCGTTGATAGTTCAACGACCATGAACCATCAGGTTTTGGGGAATCGCGAGTCTGGAGGATGCGTGCTCATTGACATCGCAAACTGTGAAACCCCGGTGGAGAGTATGGTCGAGGGAATATGGTAGCAGTTACTTGGACCAGGGCCTAGTCGAAGGGCTAGCATGGAAGGCGCATCAGCAATCAGAGAACCGCGAGTCCCGGGGACTTGTGTATCGAGACATCGAAAACGCCGAAACCCCGACAGAGGTTTGGCTCAGGTCATATAAGAGGTGGTCGTATGGACCATTGTATAGCCAGGAGGGCTAACCCATACACGCGCTCATCGGAGAATCGGTGATCGAGAGTTCAAAGGGTCAAGAACTCTTGACAACGGGGAATGAGAAACCCCGAAACCCGATACAGAGTCGGGAAAAGGTCACGGTGAAGTTCAGGAGACCGCGAGGAAAGAAGAAGAGACCTGTGGACTGGGTCGAGTTTTCATCAAGGATTCCACTCAGGGATCTAAAGGGCCGCTTCAGCTCAACAGAAAAGGAGAAAGAGGGTGGGTGAAGCCTCACATCACCCATTTATTGTAGAGTATGGAGGTCCCGACTGAAGTTTACCCAGGAGGGTCCCTTGTACCGGTTCTCTTCAGGAAAGCCACGCCAAGTCTCCAACTCACCAGAGGAACCTGCACATGGCAGTTCAATATTCAAAGGGCTCAGCTACCCCCTGGCGTGAACCATGCTGAATTAAAGAGGCGTATGACAGGGGAGCAGAGGATAGATTTGATTGAGGTAGACTGACAACCCATCCTGATAGAGAATCTCCTCAACGTCAAGCATTGAATTCATGATATGATCCCGCCTTCAGCGCCTGAGTCAGTTCCAAGTATATGTAGGCGTTTTCGCCATTTTGAAAAGGATCGATGGTTGAGTAGAGCTCCCGGTTGTAAAACTTTAATGAAGCATTGTTTTCTAGTTATTTCTAGACTTCTGAGACTTCTTGCCTTATGAATGCCAGTTTCCTTACATCTTTGTTATACTGTGTTAGAGCAGCTCGGAATTGGAGGATCCAGTCGAGTTGTAGCTGTTATAGGATGATGTTGTAATGGATCACTATAATGGTTACAGAGTCTCTAATTGATTCCTGTGATTTCCTTAACGTTGAATGACTTGGAATTGGAGGATCCAGTCAAGTCTTCTACTCAGTTTCTTGAAGCTCTGAACCAGGAGGATCCTGCATTCAGATTTTTTCCCCTACAAACCACTGTAAACCTGTTGCCCAGAGTGGTTTGTTCACCTTTCTTACTAAGTCTTCCACATGCTCATCTTGTAATTAACCCACTGGCTGAAGTTAGGATTCCAAACCTCCTTTGTTCTTTACGTACCAGATCCAGTCCCCGAGTTAGAGTGATATCTCCTCGAGTCTCTACCCATTTGATCACCCATTTATCAATCCGTGACATAAAAACTGATGGGCATCGGGCTTTTCTCTTGCAAGCAATCCAGGAGTGACTTTCGACGCTAACATCTTGGATCGCTTCTGGTCCCACCAGGACCCTATCCTCAAGTCGATCCCAACTCCATGGAATTCAACACGGTCACCCGTAGAGAACTCAATCGATGCCTTCTTAATGGTACCTTGATAGTTGTTGTGGTATGCAAACTATACCAATGGTAATAACTCTTCCCAACATGTCTGTTGGTCTAACATGTACATATGCAATATATATTCCACAATTTGTTTCGTTCCATGGGTCTGCCCGTCTGTCTCAGGGTGATATGCAGTACCAAATTTAATTTGGGTTCCCAAGGCCTCTTGGTCCAAAATCGCCCAATAAACACAAATTCTCTCTCAGATATGATTCTTTTAGGCACACTAGGTAGTCTCACAATCTTGCTGACAAAATTCTAGCTATGTCAGGTGCCTAATATGTCATACACATAGGAATAAAATGTGCACTATTCGTCAGAGTGTTAACTATTACGAAAATTGAGTTATGCCTCCTTGTCGTCAGTGACAATCCAACAATAAAGTCCATCGAAATGGCCTCCTATTTCAATCCTGGAAAGATGTGTGGCTATATTAATCTAGAAAGACATCTATGTTCAAACTTCACTCACTGAAATTCTAGGCACCTCGCCATGTAGCTAACTATGTCTGCCTTCTTTCCTTCTAGAAGAACAAGGGCTTAAGGTCTGACCTCATCTTCGTGACTCCTGGATGACCCATGCATAATTCCCTATGAACTTCGCTTAAGGTCAAATTTCATTTGTTGTTAGGCAGTATGTAAATATGATTATTATATCTCATTAATCCATCGTTGTCCACAGTAAATCCCTCAAATTTTGGTACCAACATGGTGTGTTTTTCGATAAATTCCTTAACCTCCTTATACCATTCATCATCGCGCTGTATAGTTAGAATATTTTCATGAAGATTCATCTGAAGAGGTATCACCGAAAATATGTGTGGTGTCCAACTCAACACATCAACCACTCTGTTCACTATTCCTTTTATGTAGGTAATCTTGAAATCGTACTCGCTAAGCAGTTTTGACCAATGCCTTTGTCGCACGTTCAAGTCACTTTTCATAAAAATGTGCTGCAAACCACAGTGCTCTATTTTTAGCTCGAATTTATGTCCAATCAGGTAGTGTCTCCACACTCTCAGGGCATACACAATGGCCAATAAATCCAAATCATGCGTCGGATAGTTCTCCTCATGCTTTCTTAACTTTCTTGATATGTAAGTGATCACTCGACCATCTTGCATCAAGAATCCGCCTAAGCCTTCCTTGGATGCATCTATGCATATTAAGAAGTGCTCTTCTGTGTCAGGGAATTTTAGTATCGGTGTTGTCTTCAAAATCTCCTTGAGCCTTCAAAATGATTCCACACATTTCTTGATCCATACTGTCAGGCTGCTAAATTGTAGCTTTTAAGTGTCCTGAATCACTAAATTGTCAAACCAGGGCTAGTATACTTCGAGCTGATACACAGTATGTGCAGGCAAGCGTCTAGTCTTTTATTCGAATGCTATCCTAAAAATAAA
>ML829464.1:22898-41723 GCA_009831015.1 Picea engelmannii | reverse complement strand
AGAAACGGATCCCTGATCCGAGAGTAGTCTTGTAACGAAACTGAAAAACTCGTTTCACAACTTCGTGACACGTAGTGTCACGAAGTGTGAACACTTGAAGCATACTCGATCCAAGGTAATCATCACACTCTCGAGCACTCTGTAGCAACGGCTCCAGCTGGCCTGTGACTCTGCTATCCCTTCATCGAACCATAACGCATGCCATGATGCATCGGTTTCGAACCGCTCCACTGGTACCGCTACGGTGTGAGTTGGTACCTAGTACCGGAACCCTGTGCCAAGAATAGCAATGGTACCTACCCAAGTGATATTATCTCATTTATCAAATTAAAGTATTAAAAATGCATAATAATAACTTGAATTTCAAAGATACCTTAGGTGACCCCTTTGAGTGGGAAAGGGCTGTTGATTATATCAAAAGGAGGTCAAACAGGGTGGTACTGGCATATAATTGGAGGTCAATGGTATGTAGTATGGGCAAAGAACATGGTCAAAACCGGGGACCAACACATACAAACTTATTTTTTTTATTCTGCAACTCCATAATCAGATTTGCTATCCTAGAAAAAACCTTCGACCAACCGTCGATAATATCCCGCTAAACCCATGAAGCTGCGTACTTCGGGTACGTTCGTTGGCACGATCCATTCCATGATAGCCTCTACCTTTGCTGGATCCACAACGATACCTTCACCGGAGATGACATGCCATAAATAATGAATCTTCAATTCATAAAAATATCATTTCTATAGTTTCCCATATAATTTGTTCTCTCGTAAACATTGTAGTACCAAGCGAAAATGTTTGTCATGTTCTTCCATCATCCGAGAATATATCAAAATATTGTCAATGAATAATGGGACAAACTTGTCCAAGTATTCATGGAACACCCCATTCATCAAGCTCATGAATACCCGAGGGGCATTTGTTCATCCTCACGGGCAAATGGTAACTCGTAGTGTCTGAACCTCATATTGGAAGCTGTCTTAGAAATATATTCCTCTTTAATTAGTATCTGATGATAACTTGATCTCAAGTCAAACTTTGAATACACCATCGCACCTTTCATTTGATCAATAAAATTGTCTATACTTGGCAACAAATACAGATTCTTGACAGTTTCCTCATTCAAATGAAGGTAGTCAATATAGAGTCTTCACGACCCATCCTTCCTTCGTATGAAAATAATAGGTGCACCCCAAGGTGACACACTTGGGTGTATAAGTCCTAGGTTCAAAAACTTCTTCAGTTGTATTTTCAACTCTTGTAACTAAGGGGTCGACATCTGATAAAGCATTCTTTCTATTGGTTTAGTCACAGGTTTTAAGTCGACGTTAAGTTCCAACTCTCTTTTAGGAGGAAAACCATGTAACTATTCTGGGAACATGTCTGTAAACTCTCGTACTACCAGAAGGTTTTCTAATCCTCTCACCATGCCCTTGTTGCTTATCAGTAAGAATGCATATAAATTTCATCCTTGCGCATGCTCTTCTGTAGTACCTAGTTCTATCCAAAACAAATTTGGTCGACGATTGTTCCTGACGTCTTTAGCACAATGAATTGGTGCTCGACCTGGAGGTTAATCACTGCTACATGAATTGTATGGGCCTTGCCCAAATTTCCAATTGTAGTGGGTCCTATCGATCTAACCGCTATGGACCTCTCAACCAAACAATCACATAGGTAATGCGTCTCTCCAATGTCCAACATCCAGTCTTCGGTCCAGTACCACTAGTCCCCGAAGTATAAGTTTCTGGCCCATCAACCTGGAACCCTGGTCCATTCTACTGAACAAGCCTAATGACTCATGCTGCTGAAGCGATGGTCCCCTATGGAGATTTCCCTGTTGGGGAAACAGTTGTCGATGTGTCATAAAAGTGGATCCTCTCAATGCATCCCGATACCTTGAAGAAAGTCTAGCTGGAGTCTGATGTTGCTGTGCACCATACGTAGTTTGTCTTGTTGGTCTCGCATGAGTCCTCCCCTAACCCATGATGATCAACTCTTTCTAAGCTATGATGACCTTCTAGAATGCACTATGCAACATCTGAGGCATTATGATCCTCACCTTCACACGAATGTTGACGTTAAGGAAGAAACAAACTTGCTGACCTTAAGCTTCTCTGTGTTCATATGCGGAGCATACCTAAGCATCTCCAAGAAACAGTTGGCGTACTCAGGAACTGTACGACTGCCCTGTAGTAATGCATTGAACTCATTGAGTTGGTGCTCAATGAATCTTTCAGACAATTACTTCTCCCAGAACCATTCCTCGAACAGTCCCCGTGCCATGTCTTCGACGTCCAAGTTTAGTTTAGGTATGAGCATATTCCATTATAGAAGACCACTCCCCTTCAGATGAAATACCGCCATGCAGACCTTCACGTTGGAGGTATATTCGTGAGGTGCAACACACATCACCAGTTCTCCAGTCCCTACCCTGACGACTGAGTCGTCCGGGGCACCCATTTCTCAGGAAAATTCACCTTCTCAAGTTCTCTTTTTAAGCTAACACTGCCAGTTGTAGCGCACTGTGAACCCTCATGGGTACATGCACCCTGGCCTCATCTCTATCTGGTCAGTCAATCGATGCCTCCATCCTCAGAAAGGACCTTTTCATACCGACACAATCCCCACAATAATATACTCCTACCTCAAGACTTGTTCTTCTCCTTAGGGGTTAGACTCCTAGGGCGCAAGCGCTTTTGGAGGCGTCACACCTTCTCCCCTAAAACCACGTTGTGAACCTCCACGACATCCTCTAACCATGATTACTACATGGATAGGTTAAAATTTTAATTAACACTAATTTATTAATAAAGTGTATAACACAGAGGAAGGCGTGACGATCTACAGTTGCAGGGTTGAACCCGCTCTGAGACCATATGTAATGACCCCACAATTATGACAACAAGCGACAAACAACTAGTAATTTTTTTTTTATTTTCCTTAGGGATACACATCAATTTAATAACAACATCATTGAAACATCATCCAAATATATTAATGAAACAATATTAACACAAAATCAACATTGCCAAGATAAAGTCGACACATTATTGCCATGAATAACGATATACACATCGACGCATTAAGACAAAAATAGTGGCCCATAATCAGTGCATTCATACAATTAAATGACGACGCATAAAATTTATGAATCATAAATGAATAATGACACATAGTAACACATCTACCTACTTATCATTGAAATAATTAACAATTCCATCAACGCGTCAATGAAGGATGGCGACATATAAACATAAATAACATAGAAGATTAGCACATCAGGAAGCTTGAAGCAATTTTCAACAAATTTCAATCAGATAAAGAATATAAATGACTACCTACCCAACCTACCCTGCAAGGTTAGGACCTCGAGGACACATAAGCAATTCTCAAGCCTAGGTTCCAATTGATTTTAACCATTTAAGGTCTCAGGGTTGGCGATTGTTCTGAGGAACAAGGAGGTGTCTACATCCCACTAATCCAATCAAGTCCAAGCTATCTATGCTAAATAAATAACAAATCAATGATATTCAATTTCATCAATCATAAACCATAATTAAACATGGCGCATGAGTAATCATTCACATAAACATCTTAGACCATACAAAATCCATAGCGCAAAGCAATGTCTGTTATAATCGAGGTGCAAATCCCAATCACAATATGAAATCATCCATCATAATAAAATCTCATTTCGCGTAAGAGGACTAATATCTAAGCATCATACAATATTGTGATTCACTGCGCGCAAGGAGTCTGAATCCTCCACTAGTCATGCATCACATTATTGAACTGCGCACAAGCATTCTATTCAATTAATCCATCATTTACACATCAACGATTCAAGGCGAATAGACATAATTACAAAGCAATCACATTCCCTCATAAATTAAGGCGCGCAAGTACATTTTATTACTAAATTCATCAGGCATCACCCTAATGAGATGCACGCAAGTAATCTAGGCTAGAACATGGTACATCCATCATTAATACAATGTGCATGCAATCCAATTATTTAATTACAGCACAATTAACGGTGCAAGGTAAATATATTCATTAACTTTTTATGGTGCCAAGGTCATTACACCCATGTCCATCCACACCTCGCCATACATATCATGATGCAAGTAATTATCAATTAAATTAAGGCACAGACGGAATAATCAATCAATCCTAATCATCGTTCAATCAAGGAGAAATGTAGTCAACATAAAATTCAACACTAATTCCATGGCGCGTGAGAAGTATAATATCAATGACAATCATTCTTTACATAAAATTTTCTTTGCACACAAATTAAATAACTAAAACAAACATTCATTACATTGAATTTCATGGAGTACTAGAAATATACCCACTTGAGTAACCATGCGTAACATTATTAGTGTGCACAGTCAAATTATTACATAATCAATCATTGTCAATAAATATTCAAGGTGCAAATGGAATTCCTCGATCAATCCTTTATTCTTTCACATTTTTAGTGGAGCAAGTGACCACCGTTTGCATCATCGATAGCACATCATTCAAAATTCATGGCGCATGCATTCTATTACAACATATAACACACTATTCAAGGGCACAAGAGTAATTACCAACGAAATCAAGGAACAATAAATCTAATCTAATAATTTCCGAGTGCAAGGGCATAAATACAAGCAATTCACATGACAAATTTAATTGAGGTGCACAAATAAACTTAACTACTAAATTAATCATACTTTACCATTATTTCAGACACCTAGGGATCCACCAATTCATTCTCATAAAAATCACAACCCTTAAGTAAATCAACAGTCTAACTTAAAAGTGAAATATCTAGTTAACACTATGAGGGTACTAAAGACCAAGGGAGAAGGTTAATGACTAAACATCATTACGTAGTTCCGTGGATTGACTTTCCAAGTGAAATTTAATGCCCGAATTAAGAAGTGTTATCGAAATAAGGTCATAATAATGAGAAGTTGAATCGTGAAAGGATTATGTGGCGATTGTGAGTTCCATAGTTAAACTAGGAACATAACCCACTAGAAGGGATAGGCATTAATTAACATAAATTTTATAGCTACCAATAAACATCATTAAGATACTAATTAATATTCCTTGAATTTATAAAATCATATGGTTTCCACTATCTAGCTCAAATGTTACTATTTATATCATTACATACTACATCATATACTTCCTTATACTTCACAAATGATATTGACCTACTCTCGTCTACTAGCTATTCACACATGGATAGAATTTAAATAGTTGAATGTACATTGAACAAAAAATCAAATATGAGTATTATTATTCCCAATTAATGTTGATAACATGCAGAGGGTACCGACAACCCAAAATCCTAAAAGGAAAAAGGAACAAAACGTCGAGCCATTAAGGAGGATGATGCCCGACAAAATTCCACACTGCTAAAAGAAAAATTTGGGGTAGAGGTACAGGAGACGTGCTGGGTGGAATGCTCCTCACGCAGAGGTAAGGGAGACTACTGGGAGAATTGCTCCCATGCAGAGGTAATTAGAGGGTAAAATAAACCGAGCAAAACTCTAAGATCAACACCATATTTTGCCGAGGAAAAGAAAATACGAAGGGATGAGAAAAATTAAAATAATAAAACGTGGGTTATCTCTCTCTTCTCACACGCATGGTAACTTGAAATACTTGCTAAGTCTGAGAAAAATTAAAAAAATAAAATGTGGGTTATCTCTCTCTGCTCACACATAGGGAAAAATTGAAATTCTTGCTGAGTATGAGCAAAATTAAAATAATAAAACATGGGTTATCTCTCTCTACTCACACGTAGGGAAAATCGAAATTCTTGGTAAGTCTGAGAAAAATTAAAACAATAAAATGTGGGTTATATCTCTCTCCTCACACGTAGGGAAAACTCGAAATTCTTGCTGAGTCAAAGAAAAATTAAAATAATAAAATGTGGGTTATCTTTCTCTACGCACACGCAGGGAAAACACGAAACTATTTTTGCTGAGTAAGAACAAACAAAGGATAAAAAAAAAAAAAATTCTAAGTTAACGATGAAGGCCAGGGTAATGTATGTATCAGAAAAATTTCCAGCAAAAATGCAATGAGGGACTATGCCCCAAAATTCCATGGCTAACGACAAACACAAAGAGTTATGCCCAAGGAAATTCGTTCTGAATCGAGCAATATGCCGAGAGAAAAAAAAAAGGCACAAAGATAGAAATGGAGATTTACAATTTGAGCAAGAAAGAGTTTAGCACACCAAGGCGCATAAATAAAAATTGTGTTTTAGAAGTTGAGCAAGCAAGAGGGCACAAAGCCATGCCCCTTCCATCAACATAGAGAATTGGAAAATAAACATGTCAGAGAACCAATTCATCAAATTCTATTTCCAGCTAACCATCGCAAGAAACCTTGCCCAACAATATCAGACATCCATTACAATTCTATCAACACATAAATCTATGTACAAATTCTAACTAATTTAAAACTTCAACTTTTAAAAATGTGTACCGTAACTGGCTGATGGCTTGCTGATGTTTTTTGGCTGCTGGCGATCCTCCTCGCTCTCTCTTGCTAATCGTTTAGACCTCACTGATACCTCCCAGACAAAGCTAGGGGTACTCTTCTTCCCCCTGAGCCCGCTAAGCCGCAAAGGGTCCATGCACACAGACCAGAGAAAGGATATCTCCCAGCTCGCCTCGTAAGGTCAGGTTACCACTATCTATTCGAGTTGGGTATCCCAATTTCCACAAGAAAAATCATTCAAGAAAAATCCGGTAGCATTACCTTACACATACCAGTCGTGATCCCATCCTCTTCTTTTCCATTACTTTTATAGAGTTCTTCTTAGTGACACTTTACAAATGCATGTTAAATTCTTTTTATTAAAAATTAATTAGGAAATACTCTCCCCCGTACACTTGTCACCCGATCCCTTAGTTGTACCAGCTATTCATTTATTTAATTTAGTTAATTTCCAATTTCCCTCACCCACCTAAAAGTATTCCTAAAAATGCTCCTTGCTACCCCTTTATTCCCTCAATTTCCTTTAATGACTGATACCTTTATTAAAGTTTAGTTGGGATTGATTTAGGAAAGTTCTCCAGAGTAGATTACTTTATATGTTCCACATTCCTTTTTGCATTTAATTTCCCCTTTTTGTCTAAGTTCCAAACTAGCATTTCTTGCACATAAACAGTAATTTATTCTTAGATAAATTATTTCTCCTTTAAATTCTTAATTTGATTTTTCTTCATCCCCCTTTATTAATTGATTAATCAATTTTTAGTCCTCATACCCTATTTAGACCTAGGATTTATTTTCAACTAGGCTTAACAATTTTTAAGGGAAATTTTATAATTAATAAAATTTACTCAAACAACATTTAATTTTAAGGCTGACCACATCAAAATAAAATATTGGTTTCTAGGCACCTAGGTTCATTGACTCACGAGTGTTAAAAATCAGGACATGCCCTTCAAGACGCACTACGTGCTCCAATGGTGCCACTCTCCTTTATTCATGTTTCATTTATGCGACATGCCCTTCAAGACGCACTACGTGCTCCAAGGGTGTTGCTCGCCTTTGACTGATTTTGGTAGACATCCAACCCTTGGATTCAATACTCCATCGGGAGACCTCATGGGAGACCAAGGGCCTTAAAGGAATAAGGACCTTGCCTTATTTGGTACCCCTTAGAATATTCATGAGCGACTGTCTCAGTCTACCCTCAAATAATCATGTATCTATCGAACTAGGTAATCACTAACCTATAGATTGAGCCATGGAGGGAGTGCTAGTAAGTCGTGGCAGGGATGGCGCCACACCTCTCCCTCAATATCTCTGGTTGTCGTTCATGGCCCCTTTACTCCTAATATGAGTCCGATTATCAAGAAATCATTAGCCTACATCCATCATCGAAACATGTTAGCAATCCATAAACAACATCATAATAGACCCGATCAAATGTCACATATGCATAAACAAAAATACCCAAAACATATATTGTCCACTCCCTAACTCGATCTGGATTCCAAGGAGGTCCACTGATGCCATCGACATTCTTAATCTGTCAAGTGTCCTGTACACTTAGGAGAAACTTGTCAATAGCACATATCTATACATAAATAATCAAATGACATAACATCATAATCCATAAGCATCATCATCAAAATCCGTAAGAGAAGCAGTCATATAATGAACCAGATCACTTGCACACAAGTGTCCTCAAGAATAATTCAAATCGTGTGTGTGTAAGAGCGAGATCTTATAGACACCCCCTCTTGTTTTAAGCTTTGTCCTAGAATTTCAAAGTATAGGTGCAGTAAATAAGTATCTGAGAAGATCTAACATGTCTAACTATCAATATAAAATTGAAGTTGTTGGCACATATCATATGTGTAGGATCAATAACATAATATCGCAAACAGATACAAGATAAACATCATTCAAAGCCTCCAAGAATGAGTCATGACTAGTCGATATGCCAACATCATAAATGGTTAACACGATGCACATCGACAAAAATCTTCTATCGATCTTATGCTTCTTCCAACCCTTTTCCTTATCGTTTGTAGTTGTTCTTCCATTTCTTGGATATCTTATGGTCCCACCAAGACTCTATCCTCAACTTGAGCCCAACTCCACGATGTTCGACATGGTCACCCGTAGAGAAACTAAAACACTACCATCTTAATGATACCTTGATAGTTTTTGTGGTACACAAACTCTACCAGTGGTAATAACTCTTCCCAACATGTCTGTTGGTCTAACACATAGATACACAACATATCTTCCACAATTTGGTTTGTTCCATGGTTCTGCTCGTTTGTCTTAGGGTGATATGCAGTACTAAAGTTAAGTTGGGTTCCCAAGGCCTCTTGGAAACTAGTCCAAAATCGTCGAGTAAACACAGATCCTCTCTCGGATATGATTCTTTTAGGAATGCCAGGAAGTCTCACAATCTCGCTGACAAAATTCTAGCTATGTAAGGTGCCTAATATATCATATGGACAAGAATAAAATGTGCACTCTTTGTTAGAGTTTTAACTATTACAAAAATCAAGTCGTGCCTCCTTGTCTTCATTGACAATCCAACAATAAAGTCCATCAAAATGGCCTCCTATTTCAATCCTGGAAAGACATGTGGCTGTAGTAATCCAGCCAGACGTCTATGTTCAACCTTCACTCACCGACATTCTAGGCACCTCACCATGTAGCTAACTATGTCCGCCTTCTTCCATTCCATAAGAACAAGGGCTTAAGGTCTACCCTCATCTTTGTGACTCCTGGATGAGCCATGCATAATTCTCTATGAATTTCACTTAAGATCAAATTTCACTTGTCATTAGGCGGTACGTAAATCTGGTTAATATATCTCATTAATCCGTCATTGTCCATAGTAAATCCCTCAAATTTTGGTACCAACATGGTGTCTTATTCGAGAAATTCCTTAACTTCCTTATACCAATCATTGTCACGTTGTATAGTTATAATACTTTCATGAATATTCGTCTGAAGAGGTATCAATGAAATGTGCGTAGTCTCCAACTCAATGCATCAACCACTCTATTTAGAGTTCCTTTTATGTAGGTAACCTCGAAAACGTACTCACTAAGCAGTTCAGACCAACGCCTTTGTCGTGCATTCAAGTCACTTTGCATAAAAATGTGTTGCACATCACAGTGGTCTGTTTTCAGCTTGAATTTCCATCCAATCAGGTAGTGTCTCCACACTTTCAGGGCATACACAATGTCCAATAACTCTAAATCGTGCATCACATAGTTCTCCTCATGCTTTCTTAATTGTCTTTAGATGTAAGTGATCACTCGACCATCTTGAATCAAGACTCCACCTAAGCCTTCCTTGGATGCATCTGTGCATACCAAGAAGTCCTCATCCATGTCAGGGACTTTTAGTATTGGCGTTGCCTTCAACAACTCCTTGAGCCTTCGAAATGCTTTCGTAAATTTCTCGGTCCATACAAACTTATTTTTTTTATTTTGCAACTCCTTAATCAGATTTTCTATCCTAAAAAAAAACCTTCGATGAACTGTCGATAATATCCCACTAAACCCATGAAGCTGCGTACTTTAGGTACGTTCGTCGGTGTGAGCCATTCCATAATAGCCTCTACCTTCACTAGATCCACAATGATACCTTCTCCAAATATGTCATTCCCTAAATAATTAATCTTCAATTGATAAAAAAAACATTTTGATAGTTTCCCATATAATTTGTTCTCTCGTAAACACTGTAGTACCAAGCGCAAATGTTCATCATGCTCTTCCATCATCCTAGAATACATCAAAATATCATCAATGAATACTTGAACAAAGTTTTCCAAGTATTTGCGGAACATCCCATTCATCAAGCTCATGAATACCCCTTGGGCATTTGTCCATCCTCACAACCAAACGATAACTCATAATGTCTAAATCTCATATTGGAAGTTGTCTTAGCAATATCTTCCTCTTTAATTTGTAACTAGTGATAACTTGATCTCCAGTTAATCTTTGAATACACCATCGCGCCTTTCATTTGATCCAACAAATTGTCTATACTTGGCAACGAATACGGGTTCTTGACCGTTTCCTCGTTCAAATGATGGTAGTCAATACAGAGTATTCACGACCCATCCTTCCTTTGTATGAAAATAATAGGCACACCCCAAGATGACACACTTGGGCATATAAGTCCTAGGTCCAACAACTCCTTCAATTGTATTTTCAACTCCTGTAACTCAGGGGTTGACATCTGATAAGACATTCTTTCTATCGGTTCAGTCCCAGGTTTTAATTCGATGGTAAGTTCCAGCTCTCTTTTGGGTGACAAATCAGGTAACTCTTCTGGGAACATGTCCACAAACTCTCGTACTACAAGAAGGTTTTCTATTTCTCCCGCTAAGACCTTGTTGTTCAGCGCTAATAATGCATATAACTTGCATCCTTGTGCATGCTCTTCTGTAGTACCTATTTCTATCCAAAAACATTTTGGTCGACGATTATGCCTCATGTCTCGAGCACAGTCGATTGTGCTCGACCTGGTGGTTAATCTCTGATGCGTGAATCCTATGGGCCTTGCCCAAATTTCCAACTGTAGTGGGTCATATCAATCCAAACTCTATGTCCCTCTCAACCGGATAATCACATAGGTAATGTGGCTCTCCAATGTACAACATCCAGTATTCGGTCCAGTACTCCTGGTCCCCAAAGTAGAATCTACTAGCCCACTATCCTGGAACCCTAGTTTGTTCCGCTGAACAAGACTAAATACTACTACTATTGAAGCGGTGGTCCCCTATTGGGAGTTCCCCTCTAGGGAGCCGTTCGTCTAGGTGTCATGAAAGTGGATCCTCTCGATGAATCCTGATACCTTGAATAAAGTCTAGTTGGAATCTAATGCTGCTGTGCACCAGACATCACCTGTACCATCGATCTCGCAGGAGTCCTGCCCTAACCCACACTGATAAACTCTTCCTCAACTATGAGGATCTTTTGGTCTGCATCATGCATCATCTGAGACATTAAGTGTCACATACCCACTACCATAATCAAATTTTCGTTGATTTCTGTAGAATCAGAGCCCCCAAATTACCTACGGAGGCCTAGTGCAAGCTAGCTCTTTCTCTCTCTTCTTTCCCATGTGATCGCGGGTCATGATCACAGGTAAAATAATTGTGGTGCCTCTTTGTATTTTGTGCCTTGGCTCTACAGTGATGTCGAATCATTCGACTCTACAATCGTCGAACCCCGGCAGGGCTGGTAACTGGCCAATAGGGACGAGTCCCTATAGGGTTGGCAAATGGCCATTGGGAATGGCCCTGTCGTGCAGGTGAGCGGAGTACAGGTGGCGAGAGGGGAAACACGACACAGTGGGCGGCATGACAAGAGATGAGTCCCACTTCACACGCCACACCATTCTGAAACCCTCCCCCCCTATTAAAGGAAGAATGACAAGGGCGGTCTGAAATTCGCCTGAATGTCGTTGATCAAGGGGAATTGATCCTGACCATTCCCGNACAACAAGGGGGCTCCGGAATGAAGCCTCAGCCGTAGATCTGGGTGGGTGGACCTTGGTCGTCCAGATCTACTCGCCACTTACCCTAAGGCGCATTCGCGCCCTGACTTAAAGTTGACGTCTCTTCTCCACATCTGACGGTCATTATAGACCCTGAGATCCCCTGAAGGAATCTCGTCCATTCATCGGGACTTAACCACATGCTAACATCTCGATATTATAGGTTGAGATTTATCAAGGCGAGAGCCCAACCTCTTGTCAACGAAACTCCCGAATCCCCGATTCCCGATTTCACGAACGGGTAATCTCTCAACACGTAGCCTCCTTAAATTGGATGGTCTAGATCTGTCCCGGGGTTTCCACCATGGAAAGTCCCGATCTCTCGTCACCAGGACTCTCGAGTTCGCGATTCTCGATTTCCCGAAATGGGAAATCTCACGACACATGGCCACCTTAAATCAGACGGTCCAGATCTGTCTCGGGGTTTCCACCATGGAAAGTCCTGATCTCTCATCACCAGAACTCCTGAGTTCGTGATTCTCGATTTCCCAAAATGGGAAATCTCATGACACGTGGCCTCCTTAAATCGGACGGTCCAGATTTGTCCCGGGGTTTCCATAATGGAAAGTCCCGATCTCTCATCACCAGAACTCCTGAGTTCTCGACTCCTGATTTCCTGAAATGGGTAATGTCTTGACACGTGGCCTCCTTAAATCGGACGGTCCATATCTATTTCAGGGATTTCACCCTTATTCACTGGGGTTTTAACCCTCGGATATCTCCTGACAGATCCAATGACTGTCGGGTTTTTCAGCCGAGATTTGATGGCTCAGACAGGTTCCTAACTTGTGCATTCTCCCATGACTTCCTGGACGTGGGAAAATCAACGGTCTAGATGTTCTCATCGACCTTGAGAATCTACGATCCTGATCTCTTCTCTACCCATGAAGACACAGAGAGACCAAGTGGTAAGGCGTTTAACACCCTACTTTCTCCTACCAATCTAACGGTCATGTGTGACCGCAGATTTCCTGACGGGATCTCGTCCGTCGATCAACACCCATTCAGGGTTAAGGTACTTAACTTTCCAGCTTCTTCTTCCAATCTGATGGTTGTGAGTGACCACATATCTCCCGACGGGATCTCGTCCGTCGATTCGATACTTATCAGGGATTTCTTAAGGCCTTGCACCTTCATGTCCTCCTTCTAGGCTCTTGATGGATTTTCAAGAAGGGTATCTCTATGGGGAGGTTTACCCAGGGTAGTATCTGAGGCAGATAAGGGTATCTCTCTCTCAAGAATCAGGCGTGAAGTCTGAATTAGATCAGTATGCATATAAATAACGATTTATGATAACATAAGCCATACGTAGTCTTTCCATATAAACATGCAACTACCAGTACTGATCAAGCTACCATACAGACATTCTTATAATGAAGTCATTCATGATTTCATAGCTTATGATCATAAATGTCAGAATACATATATTTCAAGATGCCAAAGGCAAAACACTTATCAGAAAGTAACACCAGGGGTTACGCAACTACTGAGAGGGGTACTCGTTTCCACCCAACCGTAGGCTCAACAACTCCCAGCGGATTTACCACTAGCCACCCTGAGCTGAGACCACGATGCTGTCAGACTGCGTCTCTGTTTACTAGTGACCAGGAGTGAAGGTTACTCACCTTCCTCTCTGCTATCACTCACTCTGCATATTGCTAGAGTTCTCTTCCTCCCCTCACGTTTTCCCCCCAATTGCTTCTCTCCCATGCCTTATCCTCTTGCGAGGTTGCATGTGGCGTGATTTCCCTTGCGCTGGTCAGGCCTGACGGCTCTATGGATGGGCGGTTCTCCTCCCCATCCCTCATTAATTCATGAGGAGCCATTCTACCTACCAGCCTGTGAGACATTTAATTCGGGGCCAGCGAGCTGCTTTTGGTTCTTCGGGCCAGTGAAGTCCAAATACAATATTGATTCTCGGTGGAAGTTAACGCCACCTTTCCAAGTGCCTTCCACCACCATCATGGTCTCTTTTTCCGCACATCCCCTCTTAGCAGTCCTGCAATATAAATTCATAATGTTAATCACATTCATCGACCTTTTCCACAAGGTCCATTCACATCACATATTCACATTTCTGAGTTTGCCACAGTTCTGTCCAGTCCAGTTATTTTTACAAACTGGGGGAAAAGAGGTGTTACAATTCCCTCCCCCTTAAAGGAACATCGTCCTTGATGTTCTTATCTTTTAACATGAATTGCATGTACAAAAGTAAACAAAATCGGATATGCCTGTCTCATGGCATCCTCCATTTCCCATGTAGCCTCATCTAGGCCAAAATGTCTCCACTACACCTTTACCTGTGCAATGGTTCGGTTCCAGAGTGAGGTTTCCTTTCGGTCCAATATGAATTGGGGTTCTGGTAGAAATTCTCTCTATGGTTCCACCTGGATCACAGACCAGTCAATTATATGATTAGCATCATGTACATATTTCTTCAATAATGAAACATGGAAAACATTATGTGCTTTTACTGTGGGAGGAAGTGCTAGCCGATATGCTACAAGTCCCACTCTATATAGAACCTCAAAGGGTCCACAATACCGGGGTGCCAACTTGGCACAAGCTCCCATTTTCAGGTAACTCCTTCTGGGATTAATTCTGAGATATACATGGTCTCCCATTTTGAAATCTTTTGGAGTTCTCTTTTTGTCAACATAACTTTTTTGTCGGTTCTGAGCGACCTTCAAATTTTGTTTTATATGAGTCACTTGTTGTTCCATTTCTTTTAACATGTCGGGTCCAAAATAAATCCTATTCACAGGATTACTCCAATTGACTGGAGTATTACACGGCCTACCATAGAGTACCTCGAAGGGACTCATCTTTAAGGATGCTTGGTAGCCGTTGTTGTAGGCGAATTCTACCAATGGCAGGTAGTCTTCCCATTTCCTGGGTTGATTCATTACATGCATCCTTAACATATCCTCTAACATTTGATTCACTCTTTCCGTCTGTCCATTGATTTGAGGGTGATAGGTAGTGCTAAACAACAATTTGGTCTCTAAACCAACCATCAGTGATTTCCAGAAATTGGAAGTAAATTTGGTGTCTCTGTCAGACACTATCTCTTTCGGCATACTGTGCAGTCTGAATACCTCTTTCATGAATACCTGGGCGATATCTATCACCTTGCAGGTTGATTTGACGGGGATGAAATGAGTAGACTTGCTCAGTTTATCCACCACTACCATAATGGCGTCATTCTGTTTGGTTGAAGTTGGCAATCCAGTGATAAAATCCATGGAAATGGTTTCCCATTTCCATTCTGGGATGGGTAAAGGGTGTAATAGTCCTGTTGGGTGTTGATGTTCTGCTTTAACCTGTTGGCACTCTATGCATTGGGCCAAATATTTGGCTATGTCTTTCTTCAATCCAGGCCAATAAAATTGTCTCCTGGTGGCAAAGATCATTTTCTGGTATTCTGGGTGACCAGTATATGGTCTTTTATGTAGTTCATCCATAATGAACCTCTTCAAGTCATCACAATTTGGAATGTACAATCCATCTCTATAAGTGAGCAGACCTCCTTCGGTCATCTAGTAGCCTTCATATTTTACTCCAGTAGGTTCTTGTTGTAGGTACAGGGTCACAGTCTGGACGAAGGGATCTGTCTCCTATGCATTTCTGACTCTGTTCTTGACATCTGTCTCACAGGTACTCACCGCTGCCAGGTGAATTGTTTTCATGCTTCTGCTAAGGGCATCAACCACCCTATTTTATTTCCCTTTAATGTGTTTGATTTCAAAATCAAATTCGCTAAGGAGGGCCATCCATCTAGCTTGTCTAGCATTGAGCTTTGGTTGGTCAAACAAATACTGTAATCCACAGTGATCTGTCATAAGTACAATTTTCTTCCTAAGAGGTAATGCCTCCACATTTTCAAGGCATGCACTATGGCATCCAGTTCTAGATCATGAGTCACATAGTTGACTTCATGTTTGTTCAATTTTTTGGATTCATAGCATATCACACTTCCTTTCTGCATAAGGACTCCTCCGAGCCCTTCCTTACAGGCATCTGTGCACACAAGGAAGTCAGCTTCTGGGTCAACGATTTTCAACATGGGTGCATGGGTCAGTAGATGTTTCAGGGTTTGGAATCTTTCTTCACATTCCTGTGCCCACAGGAATTTTGTCCCCTTCTTCTGGAGGGCAGTGATTGGACAACCAATATTGGAGAATCCTTTTATAAATCTCCTATAGTATCCCGCTAATCCCATAAAGGATCTGATGTTTGAGACATCCTTTGGGGTAGGCCATTCCATGATAGACCTGATCTTGTCAGGATCTACTGCTACCCCTTCCTCTGACATAACATGTCCCAAGCAATGTATTTTCTTCTGAAAGAAGTCACATTTGCTGAATTTAGCATAGAGTTGATGCTCTCTTAGCACTTGCAGCACAAGTCTAAGATGCTCTTCATGTTGTTCTCTATTCTTAGAGTAGATTAATATGTCATCAATAAAAACTAGTACAAATTTATCTAAAAATTTACTGAGTACATTGTTCATTAAGCACATGAAAGTAGCAGGGGCATTGGTTAACCCAAATGTCACTACCACAAACTCATAGTGACCATACCGTGTCCGGAAAGCGGTTTTATGGATGTATTCACCCTCGATTCAGACTTGATGGTATCCTAACCTCAATTCAATCTTTGAGAAAATAGATGCACCTCCCAACTGATCGAATAGATCATCGATCCTGGGCAAGGGGTACTTGTTCTTTATGGTTACTTTATTGAGTTGTCTATAATCTATGCACAGTTTAAGGGTGCCATCCTTATTTTTCACAAATAGGACTGGTGCTCCCCATGGGGACACGCTGGGTTGAATATAAACCTTATCCATCATTTATTTCAATTGCAATTTGAGTTCCACTAACTCAGCTGTGCTCATCTGGTAGGGTTTCCTAGACACCGACACCGCTCCTGGTGCGAGCTCTATCGAGAATTCAATGTCTCTTCTTGGAGGTAGACCCGATACCTCTTCCGGAAACACATCTCTATATTTTCTCAGGATAGGGTGATCATCAAGGCTTGGTTTATCACCCTCGATTGTTTTCAACACCTATATTGCATATAGGGGACACCCTTTTCGGCAATACTTTCTCATTTGCAGGGTTGATATTTGCCTCACCGAGACTAGTTTTCGGATCCCTTGGAGGGTTATCCTTTTTCCTTTTTTGCTCACACATTCTATGGTTTTATGGTAACAATCCAGTCTAGCTTTATGGTTGTCCAGCCAATCCATACCAATCAACAGATCATATGATGCCAGGGGTAATACGTTAAGGGTTGCTTGGGTGGGGAATTCACCCAACATTAATTGGCAGGCTGGTATGACCTCTACTACCCTTCTTTTGGTGCCAGTGGCTAACTGTACCAACCATGGTTGTAGCTTACACTTATCAACAGCTCTAGGGGCTATATAACTCAAATTTGAACCAGGGTCAATCAAAACAGACACCAGATGGTTGAAAATCATACCTTCTATTTCCACCACTGAAGCTTGGTGGTCAGCTTGGTTATTATCCAAGGCTGCATAAATCTGCGACACATTCCCTACCACATCATTGACTGTGGTAGCTTCCCGAATGTTATAAACTTTTCGACTGTTCTGTTGTCGGTGCGGACAGTCTCTCAAGAGATGCTCTTCTCTGCAACCCCAACATTTCAGAGGTTCTCTTTTTGGGTTATCAATCTTCACTGGTATAGGTACAGAAGTTTTATTTCCATTCGATGAGGGAAAGTTCTGCTGGAGTACACTCTGGGCTGGAAAGCTATTAATTTCAGTTTTCTTTTCTTGCTCTTTCATCATCCTTTCATTGTCATCCTTGCGGCTTTGCAATTCAACCATGAGACTCGTCACAGTCTCGGCTAGATCTGGAGGGGTTCCTATTGCTCTTCTTTCATCAGACTCTTCTTCTCTATTGTGGGAGACTTCTCCCACCTCTTGGTGAGTCACCATTCTCTGCGTCTGTAAAATTCCTGCGGATAATCATCCGCTTGGGTGAAAAGACAAACAATGGTTATTAGTCAAGAGTTAGATACATTTTATAACCTATGCATAAATTTATAACTCTTTCACATGCATACACAGTCGGGTTCTCGTTTCCAAGTTTTTGATCCTGGATAAGAGAGTTAAGTTAGGGGATTACTCCTCATAGGAGTGCTTCAAATGGAGCTTATGCGCAACTCATTCATGAGCCCAATTAGGCCGAGTGTTGTCACCATGCTCTGATACCACTTTGGCACACACCCACTACCATAATCAAATTTTCATTGATTTCTACAGAATCAGAGCCCCCGAATTACCTACGGAGGCCTAGCGCAAGCTAGCTCTTTCTCTCTCTCTGTTCCCATGTAATTGCGGGTCATGATCATAGGTCAAATAATCATGGTGCTTCTTTGTATTTCGTGCCTCGGCGTTACAGTGATGTCAAATCATTTGACTCTGCAACCGCCGAACCCTGGCAGGGCCGGTAACTCGCCAATAGGGATGAGTCCCTACAGGGTTGGAAAATGGCCATTGGGAACAGCCCTATCGCATGGGTGAGAGAAGTACAGGTGGCGAGAGGGGAAACACGACATGGTGGGTGGCGTGACAGGAGACGGGTCCCACTTCACACGCCACACCATTCCGGACCCCCCCCCCCATTAAAGGCAGAATGGCAAGGGGGGTCCGGAATTCGCCTGAATGCCATTGATCAAGGGGAATTGATCCTGACCATTCCCAAGTTGCACGCTCAA
>ML829464.1:0-22880 GCA_009831015.1 Picea engelmannii | reverse complement strand
AGCCTCAGTCGTAGATCTGGGTGGGTGGACCTTGGTCATCCAGATCTACTCGCCACTTACCCTAAGGCACATTCGTGCCCCCGGCTTAAAGTTGACGTCTCTTCTCCACATCTGACGTTCATTATAGACCCTGAGATCCCCCGAAGGAATCTCATCCATTCATTGGGACTTAGCCACATGTTAACGTCTCGATATTATAGGTCAGGATTTATCAAGGCGAGAGCTCGACCTCTTGTCAACGGAACTCCCGAATCATCGATTCTCGATTTCCCGAAACGGGTAATCTCTAGACATGTAGCCTCCTTAAATCGGACGGTCCAGATCTGTCCCAGGGTTTCCACCATGGAAAGTCCCGATCTCTCGTCACCAGGACTCCCGAGTTCATGATTCCCGATTTCCTGAAATGGGAAATCTCATGACATGTGGCCCCCTTAAATCAAACGATCCATATCTGTCTCGGGGTTTCCACCATGGAAAGTCCCGATCTCTCATCACCATAACTCTTGAGTTCGCAATTCCTGATTTCCCAAAATGGGAAATCTCATGACACATGCCCTCCTTAAATTGGACGGTCCAGATCTATCCCAGGGTTTCCACAATGGAAAGTCCCGATCTCTCATCACCAGAACTCCCGATTTCTCGACTCCCGATTTCTCGAAATGGGTAATCTCTTGACACATGGCCTCCTTAAATTGGATGGTATAGATATATTTCGGGGCTTTCACTCTTATTCACTAGGGGTTTAACCCTCAGGTATCTCCTGACAGATCCAACAGCTGTCGGGTTTTTTAGCCGAGATTTGACGGCTCAGACAGGTTCCTAACTTGTGCATTCTCCCACGACTTCCTGGACGTGGGAAAATCAATAGTCCAGATGTTCTCATGGACCTTGGGAATCTACGATCCTGATCTCTTCGCTACCCACGAAGACACAGAGACACCAAGTGGTAAGGCGTTTAACACCCTACTTTCTCCTACCAATCTAACGGTCGTGTGTGACCGCAGATTTTCCGATGGGATCTCGTCCATCGATCAACACCTATTCAGGGTTAAGGTACTTAATTTTCCAGCTTCTTCTTTCGATCTGACGATCATGAGTGACCACAGATATCCCGATGGGATCTCGTCTGTCGATTCGATACTTATTAGGGATTTCTTAAGGCCTTGCGCCTTCACGTCCTCCTTCTAGGCTCTTGATGGCTTTTCAAGAAGGGTATCTCCATGGGGAGGTTTACCCAGGGTACTATCTGAGGCAGATAAGGGTATATCTCTCTCGAGAATCAGGCGTGAAGTCTGAATTAGATCAGTATGCATATAAATAACGATTTATGAGAACATAAGCCATACGTATTCTTTCCATATAAACATGTAACTACCAATACTGATCAAGATACCATACAGACATTCTTATAATGAAGTCATTCATGATTTCATAACTTATGATCATAAATTTCAGAATACATATATTTCAAGATTCCAAAGGCAAAACACTTATCAGAAAGTAACACCAGGGGTTATGCAACTGCTGAGAGGGGTACTCGTTTCCACCCAACCGTAGGCTCAATGACTCCCAACGGATTTACCACTAGCCACCCCCGAGCTGAGACCATGATGTTGTGAGACTGTGTCTCTGTTTACTAGTGACCAGGAGTGAAGGTTACTCTCCTTCCTCTCTGCTATCACTCACTTTGCATATCGCCAAAGTTCTCTTCCTCCCCTCGCATCTACCCCCCAATCGCTTCTCTCCCACGCCTTATCCTCTTGCGAGGTTGAGTGTGGCGCAATTTCCCTCGCACTGGTTAGGATTGATGGCTCTACGGATGGGCGTTTCTCCTCTCCATCCCTCATTAATTCCTAAGGAGCCATCTACCTACCATCCTGCGAAACATTTAATTCGGGGCCAGCGAGCCGCTTTTGGTTCTCCGGGCCAGTGAAGTCCAAATACGGTATTGATTCTCGGTGGAAGTTAACGCCACCTTTCCAGGTGCCTTCCACCTCCATCGTGGTCTCTTTTTCCGCACATCCCCTCTCATCAGTCCTGCAATATAAATTCATAATGTTATTCACATTCATCGACCTTTTCCACAAGGTCCATTCACATCACATATTCACATTTCTGAGTTTGCCACAGTTCTGGCCAATCCAGTTATTTTTACAAACTGGGGGAAACAAGGTGCTACATTAGGATCCTCACCTTCACACGAAACTTGACGTTAAGGTTGAAACAAACTTGTTTACCTTAAGCTTCTTTGTGTTCATATGTGGAGCATACCTAAGCAACTCCAAGAAATGAGCCTCGTACTCGTGCAGCGTACGAACGCCCTGTCATAATGCGTTGAACTCATTGAGATGGCACTGAATGAATCCTTCAGACAATTACTTCTCCCAGAACCATTCTTCTAATAGTCCCCATGCCACGTCTTTGACATCCAAGTTCAGTTGAGGTAGGAGCATCTTCCATTATAGAAGAGCGCTCCCCTTCAACTAAAAGACCACCATGCAGACCTTCACGTTGGAGGTATAGTCGCAAAGTGCGAAGCACATCGCCAGTTCTCTATTCCCTTCCACGATGGCTGAGCCATCCATGGTACTCATGAACTCGAGAAACTTCACCTTCTCGATTTCTTTGTTTAAGATAACACTGCCAGTTGTAGCGTGTTGTGAACCCTCATGGGTACAAACACCCTAGTCTCATCTCTATTTGGTTGGTCAATCAAGGCCTCTGACATCCTCATAAAGGACTGATATTGACACAACCCCCACAAAAATATACTCCTACCCCAAGACTTGTTCTTCTCCTTGGGGGTTAGACCCCTAGGGCACGTGCGCTTCTGGAGTCGTCACACATTCTCCCCTAGCACCACATTGTGAACCTCCATGACGTCCTATAACCATGATTACCACATGGATAGGTTAAAATTTTAATTAATGCTAATTTAGTAATCAAGTGTATAACATAGAGGAAGGCGTGACAATCCACAGTTGCAGGGTTGAACTCGCTCCGATACCATATGCAACAACCCCGCCGTTATGAAAACAAGTGAAAAACAACCGATAATTGTTTTTTGATTTGGCTTAGGGATATACATCAAATTAATAACAACATCATTGACACACCAACCAAATATATTAATGAAACAATATTAACACAAAATCAACATTCGCAACATAAATCCGACACATTATTTCCATGAATAACGATATACACATCGATGCATTAAGACAAAAATAATGACCCATAATTAGTGCATTCGTACAATTAAATGATGATGCATAAACTTTATGAATTATGAATGAATAATCACAAACAATAACATATCTCCCTACTTATCATTGAAATAATTAACAATTCCATCAATGCGCCAATGAAGCATGACGACATATAAACATAAATAACATCGCAGAGTAGCACATGAGGAAGCTTGAAGCAATTTTCAACAACTTTCAATCAAATAAAGAATATAAATGACTACCTGCCCAACCCAGCCTGCAAGGTTAGGACCTTCAGGACACATAAGCAATGCTCAAGCCCAGGTTCCAATTGATTTTAACCATTTAAGGTTTTAGGGCTGGCGACTGTTCTGAGAAACAAGGAGATGTCTACATCTCACTAATCCAATCAAGTCCAAGCTATCTATGCTAAATAAACAACATCAACGATATTCAATTTCATCAATCATAAACTGCAATTAAACATGGTGCGCTAGTAATAATTCCCATAATCATCTTAAAGCAATGTCAGTTATAATTGAGGCACAAATCCAAATCACAATATGAAATCATCCATCATACTAAAATATCATTTTGCGCAAGAGGACTAATATCTAAGCATCATACAATATTGTGATTCAATGCGCGCAAGGAGTCTGAATCCTCCACTAATCATGCATCACATTAATGAATTGCACGCGAGCATTCTATTCAATTAATCCATCATTTACACATCAACGATTCAAGATGCAAGAGACATAACTACGAAGCAATCACACACCCTCATAAATTAAAGCGCAAAAGTACATTTTATTACTAAACTCATCAGGGATCGCCCTAATGAGATGCGTGCGAGTAATCCGAGCTAGAACATGGTACATCCATCAATAATACAATGCACATGCAATCCAATTATTAAATTACAACACAATTAACGACGCAAGCTAAATATATTCATTAACTTTTTATGGCACCAAGGTCATTACATCCATGTCCATCCACACCTCGCCATACATATCATGGCGAAGTAATTATCAATTAAATTAAGACACCGACGGAATAATCAATCAATCATAATCATTGTTCAATCAAGGTGCAGTGTAGTCAACATAAAATTCAACACTTATTCCATGACGTGTGAGAAATATAATATCAATGGCAATCATTCTTTACAATAATTTTTCTTTGCACAGGAAGTAAATAACTAAAACAAACATTCATACATTCATTATATTGAATTTCATGGAGTACTAGAAATCTACCCACTTGAGTAACCATGCTTAACATTATCGGTGCGCGCAATCAAATTATTACATAATCAATCATTGTCAATAAATATTCAAGGCACAAACAAAATTCCTCGATCAATCGTTTATTATTCCACATTTTTAGTGGAGCAAGTGACCACCGTTTACATCACCGATAGCATATCATTCAAAATTCATGGCGCATCCATTCTATTACAACATACAACACACTATTCAAGGGCGCAAGAGCAATTATCAACGAAATCAAGGCACAATAAATCTAATCTAATAATTTCTAGGCGCAAGGGCATAAATACAAGAAATTCACATGACAACTTTAATTGAGGTGCGTAAATAAACTTAACTACTAAATTAATCATTGCGTAAATAAACTTAACTACTAAATTAATCATTCTTTGCCATTATTTCAGACGCCTAGGGATCCACCAATTCATTCTCATAAAAAGCACAACCCGGGTTGCATGCAGAGGGTACCTGCAACCAGAAATATTAAAAGGAAAGAGGAACAAAACGTCAAGACATTAAGGAGGATGATGCTCAACGAAATTCCACACTCCTGGGCGAAAACTTTGGGGAAAAGGTAAAGGAGACGTGCTGGGCAGAATATTCTTCATGCAGAGGTTAGGGAGACTGCTGGGATAATTTCTCCCATGCAGAGGTAATTAGAAGGTAAAATAAATTGAGCAAAACGCTAAGATCAACACCATATTTTTTCGAGGAAAAGAAAATACAAAGGGTTGGGAAAAATTAAAACAATAAAACGTGGGTTATCTCTCTCTACTCACATGTAGGGAAACTCAAAATTCTTGCTGAATATGAGAAAAATTAAAACAATAAAACGTGGGTTATCTCTGTCTGCTCACATGTAGTGAAAATCAAAATTCTTGCTGAGTTTGAGCAAAATTAAAACAATAGAACATGGATTATCTCTCTCCTCTCACACGCAGGGAAAAATCAAAATTCTTGCTGATTTTGAGAAAAATTAAAACAATATAATGCAGGTTATCTCTCTTTGTGCACACACAGGGAAAACATGAAACTCTTTTTGCCAAGTAAGAATAAACAAAGGATCAGACGCAAAGAAACTCCAGGTTAACGATGAACGCCAGGGTAATGTATGTATCAGAAACTTTTCCAGCAAACTCGCAGTGACAGACTATGCCCCAAACTTCGGTGGCTAACGGAAAACAAAGAGAGTTATGCCCAAGGAAATTCGTTGTGAATGGAGAAATATGTTGAGCGAAAAAAAAGACACCCAACCATAGGGATAAAAAAAAAAACATCAACAAAGGCACATAGATAGAAATGGAGGTTTACAAGTTGAGTAAGCAAGAGGTAAAAAAACAAGGCACAAAAATAAACATTGAGTTTTACACGCTGAGCAAGCAAGTGGGCACAGAGCCATGCCCCTTCCATCAACACAAATAATTGGAAAATAAACAAGTCAGAGAACCAATATGTCAAATTTTATTACCAACTAACCACCGCAAGCAACCTTGCCCAACAATATCAGACATCCATTACAATTCCATCAACACATAAATATATGTACAAATTCTAACTAATTTACAACTGCAACTTTTAAAAATGTGTACAGTAACCGATTGATGGCTTGCTGATGTTCTTCGGCTATTGGCATTCCTCCTCGCTCTCGCTTTCTAATCGTTGATACCTCACTGGTACCTCCCAACCAACTCTAGGGGTACTCTTCTTCCCCCTGAGCCCCCTGAACCGCAAAGGGACCATGCACATAGACCAGAGAAAATATAGCTCCCAGCTCGCCTCGCAAGGTCAACCTACCACTCTCTATTCGAGTTGGGTATCCCAACTCCCACAAGAAAAATCAGTTAAGAAAAATCCATCATAACCTTATGCATACCAGTTGTGATCCCGTCCTCTTCTTTTCCATTACTTTTATATAGTTCATCTTAGTGACACTTTCCAAATGCATGTTAAATTCTTTTTATTAAAAAAATAATTAGGAAATAATATCCCCCATACACTTGTCACCCGATCCCTTAGTTGCACCAGATATTCATTTATTTAATTTAGTTAATTGCCAATTTCCCTCACCCACCGAAAAACATTCCTAAAAAAGCTCCTTGCTACCCCTTTATTCCCTCAATTTCTTTTAATGACTGACGCCTTTCTTAAAGCTTAGTTGAGTTTGATTTAGGAAAGTTCTCTAGACTAGATTCCTTTCTATGTTCCACATTCCTTTTTTCATTTAATTTCCCCTTTTTGTCTAAGTTCCAAATTAGCATGTCTTGCACATAAACAATAATTTATTATTAGATAAATTATTTCTCCTTTAAATTCTTAATTTGATTTTTCTTCATCCCCCCTTTATTAATTGATTAATCAATTTTTAGTCCTCATACCCTATTTAGACCTAGGCTTTATTTTCATCTAGGCTTAACAATTTTTAAGTGAAATCTTATAATTAATAAACTTTACTCAAACAACATTTAATTTTAAGGCTGACCATGTCAAAATAAAATATTGGTTTCTAGGCAACTAGGTTCATTGACTCACCAATGTTAAAAATCACGACGTGCCCTTCAAGACGCACTACGTGCTCCAAGGGTGCCACTCACCTTTATTCATGTTTCATTTATGCGACATGCCCTTCAAGACGCACTATGTGCTCCAAGGGTGCTACTCGCCTTTGAATAATTTTGGTAGAGATCCAACCCTTGGAGTCAATACTCCATTGGGCGACCTCGTGGGAGACTGAGGGCCTCTAAGGAATAAAAACCCTACCTTATTGCGTTCCCTTTAGAATATTTGTGAGAGATTGTCTCAGTCTGCCCCCACAACATCGTGTATCCCTCGAACTAGGTAATCGTTAACCTACAGTTCGAGCCATGGTGAGAGTGCTAGTAGGCTGTGGCAGGGTTGCTGCCACACCTCTCCCTCAATATCTCTAGTTGTTTTGCATTGCCCCTTTACTCCTAATGTGAGTTTGATTAGAAATAAATCGTCAGTTTGCATCCATCATCGAAACATGTCAGCAATACATAAACAACATCATAATATACCCAATCATATGTCACATATGCATAAACAAAAATACCCAAACTATATACAGTCCACTCCCTGACTCGATCCAGAGTCTAAGGAGGTCCATTGATGCCATCGACATCCTCAATCTGTTAAGTGTCCTACACACTGATGCAAGACGTAGACCAACATACCCCGCAAGGTCTTTGCGCCCGACCTCCCGGTCAAAAAGATCATTCTAACTTCCACTTTCGAGCCGAAGCGGCTCCTTGGATCCCCAATGGAATCTCTATGAAAAACTCGATCCACAGGTCCTTCCTTCCCTATCATGACCTTCTGCACATGATCGTGTATTTCCCGATGTCAATTTCGGGTTTCGTGATCCCCGATGTCAAAAGTTCTGGTCCTCTTGAACTCCCAATCTCCGATTTGCCGATGCGCCCCTTTTTTCCTTAGCCCCTCCTAGCTATGACATGGTCCATGTGACCACTTCTCATAAGACTGCAACCTTATCCTTCTTTCGGGGTTTTGGGCTTCAAAATCCCGATGTGCTCCAACTCCCGTTAGCCCTCTGGCTAAGCTTATGTTCCACGCGACCACCCCCTCATATGACTGCAGCCATACCTTCTATCAGGGTTTCAGACTTTCCAATGCTGAAACGCATTTGTCCTCAGGACTCGCGAAACTTCGAATCCCGATTCTCTGCTATGTTGACAGCTGGCCCCCCACACAACGGAGCTTTTCACCTCCTTTTGGAAAATCGGACTTCGCGATTCCGAAATGCAAGCGTTTCCTGTCTTCAGGATCCATGAAATGTCGATCCCCAACTTTCTTCGGATTCTTGACATGCATCCCAGATGGATGGACGGTTCAGATCAACCCTCGGGTTTCGCCGATTACAAAATCAAAAACACTTACCTACGTAGCCTCCGGTGTCCAGATCTCTGATGTCGGATGATCATGCGACACGTGTCCTTCCTCAGATCCACGACTGAAATCCTTTCGCTATTTCATGACTCAAAGGGCCTCGGACTCTTTCTTTCCAAATATTCGATATGCCGATGGGCTCCCAATCTCGCCCACGTGTCCCCACAAAATGGACGGCTCAGATCAACTCTCAGGATTTTGCGAGTCGCTATTCCCTGATGACAAAGTTCTATGTCAACTCAAAACCTCGGTAGCTGATATACCGATGGGTTGCTCGTTCTCCACCACGTGTCCCCACAAACGGACGACTCATATCAAATTCAGGGTTTCCACCATGGTTTTACCTGATCTCTTGTCCTCGAGACTCTTGATTTCGCGAATGTCGATATCTCGATGGCCACGCCTCTCATCGGGACTTTGCCTCTACTATTCACAAAGGCTTTAACTCCTGTGCAACTCTCGACAGATATGATGGCTGTCGGGTCTCTGGATCAAGATCCAACGTTCTAGTTCTGTTCTTCCTGTGCGCACACTCCAGAGACTAAACTCCGAGCATCTTCACCCGATCTAATGGCTGACGAGTTCTTCGCTCTAGTTCTGACGGTGCAGATCGTTTCTTCCTCTATTGGCTCCTCCTGCTGTTCCTTGGATGTGAAAACCAACGGTCCAGATCTCCTTCTCCTGCCAATATGACGACTGCTATGCTCCCTTCTGAGCTTCTGCGTGATTTCTTCCTAGACTTGGAAGAATTTCAAGCTATCTAAAGGCCTTGACCTTTGTCTTCTTCCTCTCTACAAACTCTGTTACTTTGAGTTCTCCCGTGCGTATATGAAAACGCTGTCCCTTCTGAGTTTTGGGGAACTTTGAACTCTCCAAAGAGTTCTTCAACCTCTGCACTCCTTGCAGCCTCGACTCTGTGCACCGAAAGCACTGTCCCTCTTGAGCTTCTGTGCCCGAATCCTCAAGGGACTCTATGACTCCTACGCCTCTGCAGAGTCTTCACGTGCACACAAAGGTGCTATCCATCCTGGGCTTTCTTGTAGCTTCGACCTCCACAGGAACTCGGTTCTTCTTCCCTTTCTCCCACAGATGGAGAATTTGACGCCCTCTTGGCTGTCTTCTACTCAAGCAACCTCCTGCTGAGTCTGCAGAGTGTTCAACAACCCTGTGAAGATCCCTTAGTGGACTCTTCCTCCAACTCCAGAACTCAAAGAGTTCTCTTCTTTTGTGCCTGTCTGCACAATGTCTCAATGCCCACCTGGCAGAGTGTCTTCTCTCATAGAATGTTCAGCAGTTCTGTCTTCTCCTGTGCACCTATACACCTACTCAATGCCCACTTGGCAGAGCTCTCAGAATCTTCAGTGACTTTGGTTCTTCTATCCAAATTCATAGCAGAGTTCTTCTTTCGTGCACTCCTTTCACTTGCTCAATGCCCACCTGGCAGAGTGTTAAGAATCCTCAGTGATTCTGACTTCTTAAGAACTCTCAATAGAGTTCTTCCTCAGCACCACTATGGACTTGCTCAATGCCCACTTGGCAGAGCTTTACAGAACTCCTCAGAGATTCTGTCTGCAACTGTGTTTTCCTCCACAGCCTAGCCTCCAAGGTATTCAGTAACCTTAAGGTCTTCCTTTGAGTTGTTGATTTCAGCTATGTTCCCACCTGGCACATCTTTGTTTGAATCCGCAGAGTTCAGATATACAACCTCTATGCATGGCTATCAGAACCCACAATGTTCTGTCACACCCTCCTAGTATGAAGCCTCAAAGACCTCTCAAGCCTGAAACCAAATCAACTCCTGCAAATGCACAACTACATCTACAGTATAAATTCACAGCATACAATGGAACACTCACATACATTCATTCAACACAGAAATACATGCAGGTAAAACTGCTTCTATTTGTATTAATAAAAATGCCTCTTTACAAAGGTGTTCCTGAGCACGGCCTGTAACAAGGTCTCGGCTCTTCTCTCTTCTGCTTCTACTCATAGAATCTCTCCTATGCTCCCTCACACTTACAAAATGAGATACTTAAATCTCTTTTATCTGAGGGGGCTCTTCGAGCGCTTCCCTCCAGATCTCACCTACCCTATTCAATTACATTGAATAGTTGTCTAATCCAAAATCTGTATCTAGATTTCAGCCTTACAAACATTAAAGGCCTATCTACCTAATGCCTGCATAAAGGCACGACTCCATGGCTCAACAGCCTAGACATTTAATTACATTCACTTACAAAATTGAAGAAGAGGGTTGCGCCTCTCTTCATCTTGAATGCATGCTCTTGACACGGCTGGCTGGCTGACGTGGAGAGATGCTCTTGCATCACACACTCAGGAGAAACCTGTCAATATAAACTGTCTATACATAGATAATCAAATGACATAAAATCATAATCCATAAGCATCATCATCGGAATCCATAAGCGAAGCAGAAAATCATATAATGAAACAGATCACTTGTATGCAAGTGTCCTCAAGAACAAGTCAAATCATGTGTGCACAAGAGTGAGATGTTACACTTCCATATCTTGTCATTTTCCCTTCAAATACATTTCCTAAAACTACCAATGTCTTAGAACAATGGATTTGGCCTCGCTTTTACGTTTTCAATGAAAAACCCATGGAATCTGTCCAAAGGATTTTCTGGGTTTTCTTTGCCAGATTATAGTTTCTCCTATCCAAATTTCATCATGAATGGAGTTTCTGGTAGAAAGTACTATCTTTTCTTCTAGAAATTGTATTTTTCCAATTTTCAAGAATTTTACGCCAAATATACATACCACTGCTCAAGGACACCTTTGTGGATATCATCATTGTAGACTTCCACCTAGATTTTTAACTCCATTTAAGTTTGAATGCTCAATTTATGACCAAGATAAGGTATTGACTGTAGAATTTTTTTTATAATTGTAACATTCCATCATATGACGAGCATTCATTTTATAGTGGGGTTTGAAATCTCATCTCACATAAATGCATCGTCTCAATTCAAAAACAAATCTCTTTCAAGGCATCAACCTACTTTGAACTTTTATCATTGGGCATTCTTAAAAATAATTCTTATTTGGGACTATTCAAAAGATCAACCATCAACCTCTTTCAAAGTTTCACCTAATTTGAAGGAAAAAGCCTTCGAGCCATTTCAAAAGTGGTCTTGTCACTCTATCATGTACTTGACCTCATATGTAGACTTATTGAGGAAATAGGGTGTATATATTTTCTTCTTTCTATCATCTCTATTGATTCAACTTCTTCTGGATTACTTAAAATAATTCCTTTAGAATTATGACTTTGCTATTTGGTAACTCCCTTCTGAAATTCCATTGAGCCCCATATAGAAATCATATTCATCAACCCAATTTGAAATATAGGCCCATCGAACAATTTCAAATATTCCACCCAATGCAAAGTAAAAATTTCATTGGGCCATTTCAAAATATTGATCATCAACCACTTTCAAAAGATCTACCTGATGCAAAGGAAAATGGCCATTGGGCCATTTTGAAAGATTGATCATTGGCCAATTTCAAAATATCTACCCGATCTGAAGAAAAAATGGTCATCTAGCCATTTTATAATATCCACCCAATGCAACAGAGAAATGTCATCAATAAATTTCAAAATATCCACCCAATGCAAGGGGAAAAGGACATCAGGACATTTCAAAATATTTCCACTGACCACATTCAAAATATCCACTTAATGCAAAGGAAAAGGGGCCATCAATCAATTTTAAAATATTGGCCTTCAATCACTTTCATAAGATTCATTCGATGAAAAGGAAAAAGGCCATCAGGCCTCATTGAAAGATATGGCCTAATATTTTGTTAGGCCACTTTCAAACATAACCTCAATCTTTGAAGAAAAACCTTTAGGCTATTTCGAAGATTCACTCTTACTTTGAAGGAAATGCCTTCAAACTTCTTCAAAGTAGTTAGCCACAAAATAAGGAAACAATTACCATACATTAAATCCCTAACCTTAATTCATTATTAGTATATTAGTTATGGTTAGGTCATCTTAGTGGTAAGTTACATCATGCTAAGTTTATGACGTAGACCCCCCTGCCTCAGCAGGTTCTGCGCGACCTCCCAGTTTAAGGATCATTCAAATTCCTCTTTTGAGCCAAAGTGGCTCTTTTGATTCCCTGTTGGAATCTTCAATATTTAATCCACAGGTCCTTTGTGGAACTCCACCTACACAAGCATGCAACCGGTGCGAGCTTCCACCTACACACGACCTTAGCACGACCGCAACCTTTTCTCGAAATGGAAATTTCAAGTTTCGGGACTCCTTGTGTGCTGATGTCGAGAGTCCTTGATTCTTCGATCTCCCGATCTCCGAAATGTCGATTTTCCAAAATGGATTTACTTGTGGTTAGCCCCTTGGGATATACCCTTAATCCATATGACCTCCCCTCATATGACCGCAGCCTTCTTCGGGGTTCATCGACGCAAAGCGCCCGATGTTCTGTCCTCAAGACTCTCGAAAAACTGATTTCTGAAATACCAAAACACTTTGTTTCCCAGCTTTCTCCTCCCTTCATGATTTTAGGTTTTCCAACACCAAAATGCTTGGCTCTCTTGGTCTTTAGGATTCCCGAAATGCTGAATTCTGGTATCCCGAAATACCTCCCCCCGGTTCTTCACTTTTCATAATTTCGGAGTTTCAATCCCTGAAAACCTTTGAACCCTTGTCTTCGGAACTCCCGAAGTTTTGAACTCTGATGCAACGAAATGATGCCTTCCTCCAAACACTTTCAGACTTTCACATTTTAGGTTCTCCTGTTGCAAGGCTTCCTTCCTGGTCCCTACCCTCCCCCTCTTCCGGTATCCGAAATGCTGAAGTGACAATACGACCCTTTTTCAATCCTAGCCGAGATCAACGGTTATGATCCACTCCTTGAATCAACGACCCTGATCATTTCGGAGTTTTTGTCTACAAGAGCCTGGATCCTATGTACTCTAGATCTCCAAAATCCCAGTACCCAGTATACCGAAATGTTCCTGGCAATACTCTTCTGAACGTTTTCGGGACTTCGTGTTTCAAAATTTCATGAATCTCGTTGCACTAAGCTCTCATTGACCTCTGATACTTTTGGTACCCGAAGTACTGAAGTACCCTCCTGCTGCCACATGTCCTCTCTCTGGACGCTTTGAATCCTCTTTCAAATTTCGGGACTCCACAATCCCTGTGGCACAATTCCTTTGTCTTCTCGAATCCACGGTGCCCGAAAACCCGGTGGACTCCCTGATCTTGGCCATGTGTCCTCCTATGAAGGGATGGTCCAGATCGTTTTCGGGACTTCATCGTTGACGAAGTCGAAAGAATCTCCTCTGTGTTTTCTCTATGTCCGAATCCCCGAAATGGAGATCTCGCAACTCGTGTCCTCCTTCTAGATGGACGGCTCAGATCTATTTCAGAATTTTCACTGTGAAGTGTCCCGACCTCTCGTCATCAGGACCTCTGAAATCCCGATATCCATGCCTGTTTCAGGACTTTTCTCCTCTGCTCACAAGGGTTTAAACCTCGTGCTTCTTCTGAAATATCCAACGGCTATCAGCTTCCTAAGTCAGATCTGACGACAACTGTGCTCCCCCAGTTGAGCATACGCTTTCTTCCGATCCTTGGAAGATTTTCCAAAATCCAAGGGCTTCGACCTTTGCTGTTCTTCTCTGTGAATTCTTCCACAGTTGATCTCACCTACATATTCGAAGACGTTGTCCCCCCTGAGATTTTGGGACTCTAAACTCTCCACAGAGTTCTCTCTTTCAACCTCTGCAACCTCTTGTGTCCTCTGTACACAAAATCACTCTCCCTCCTGAGCTTGGTCTTCTCTGAAACCTTACAAGGTTTTCACGACTCCTGCAAACCTTGCAGAATCTCTGCACGCTAACCCGGTGCTATCTCTTTTGACCTTCTCCACTACGCAGATCTCTAAGGGGATTTCACCCTTTTCCTTCCTTCTCCTTCAAATGGAGAATCTGATGCCCTCTCGGCACTCCTTTGCTCAAACAAACTTCTTGCGGAGACTATAGGGTGTTCAACAACCCTGTGAAGATCCTTCCTTGGACTCTTCTCTATCTCTAAACTCAAAGAGTTCTTCCCTTGTGCTCTATCTTCACATCTACTCAATGCCCTCCTAGCAGAGTGTCTTCCCACAGATAATTCAACAGTTCTGTCTTCTCCTATGCACTCTATACACCTGCTCAATGCCTTCTTGGCAGAGTCCTCAGAATCCTCAGTGATTCTATTTCTCTTTGGAACTCACAATAGAGTTCCTCCTTAATGCAACTCGTGCATCTACTCAATGCCCACCTGGCAGAGCTCTTGTAGAATCCCACAACGATTCTATCCTCCACTGTGCCTTCCCCTACATAGTATTGCCTCCAAGGTATTCAGAAACCTTGAGGTCTTCTTCTAAGTCAATGATTTCATTTGGTATGCCCTCCTATCACGTCTTTGTCCAAATTTCGCAGAATTGGAAGTGCCCTATATGCACTGGCCATTAGAACCCGCAGTGTTCTATCACACCCTCTTGGCATGAAGCCTCAAAGATCTCCTAAACCTAAAATCAAACAACTTCTACAAATGCATACCTATCCATACATCTACAACACATAAAGAACACACATAGACATTCACGCAACACAGTAATATGCAAGATAAACTACTTCTGTTTGTATTAATCAAATGCCTCCTTTACAAAGGTGTTCTGAGCACTGACTGTAACAAAGTCTCGGCTCCTTCTCTCCCTCTCTCTCTCTCTCAGATTCTCTATGCTCTCATAGACTTTTTTTTTTTTTAAACAAGACCAAAAATATCTTTTACATGAGGGGGCTCTTCGAGCTCTTCCCTCCAAGCTACCTATCCTATTCAATTTCATTAGCTTTACATTGAATGGGCTATCTAGTCCAGAATCAGAGCTAGATCTAGCCTTACAACCATTACAGGATATCTACATCTATGCCTATGAAAAGGCATGGCTTCATGGCTCAATGACCTTACATGCATTTAATTACATTTGCATTCAAATTTTAAAATGTGAGAGGGCTGGCGCCTCTTCTCCTCATTGAATGCGTGCACTGATGTGGGTTGGATGGCTGGCGTGGAGATATGCTCTTTCATCATACTCCTCAGTTGTAAAATTCATGAGCTCCTACTCATGAGCTTCCCATCTCAGCTGTTGAAATCCACCTGGATCCCAAACAATTCTTGGGAGCTGTTCATCTGCTCCACTTCCCTGATGTTGTTGTTGTTTCTGCTGCTCAGCTGCTATTGCTTATCTTCTGCCCATCTTCTCCTTACTGATAGTCTCTATTGATCTCAACATCATCCTTTTGATGTCTTCTATCATCTCGTCTAGCTGCTTCCCTGGATGGCCCTGTTCATGCAGTCTCCTCTGCTGCAATTTCTCTCTGCAAATGGGCAAATCATCATGATATCCCATGCCATCTTCTTCATCCTCTGTGGCCTCAAATTTCCACCCTGTTGCAGATTTCATCTCTGCAGTCTCCTTACTGACCTGCTGTTTAGCCATCATCTCTGACAATTCTTTTGCCATTTCTCTTACTGGTATGTGGCTAGCTTCCTCCAACTGCCCCTCAGCCTGGAATTTCCCTTCATCTGCTTCCAACCTGATCTGTTGGATATGCATTCCCTGCAATTTCACCCTTCTCTCTAGGGCTTCAATATCTTCGCATAGATCAACAAGACTCATGCTGTCTATCTCTTCTTCAGATTCTTCTCTTGCAAACTCCAATGCTACAGTCGTTTAAGCTTCCTGGCTGAAAATTTCGAGCCATTCCTCGGAATGCTCTTCTTCTTCTGCTACTTGGGAAGCCTCTAACATATGCTCCAATGCCTCTCCCCTGATAGTCACAGTTGGTTGTCCTTCTCCTGTTGTTTCTCCTTCATTGGCAACACAAATCCTCACCTCAACTGGGCTTCTTGGTAGGAATATCTGAATTCCTCCAACCATTAGAATATTCCTCCGATCCTCCTCGTGGGTGGTGCAAGTTTTTAACTTGTCATCATCTTCATTCACATGATCTGCAAAACCACATGAATCTCCACTTACCAGCATCCCTTGATAATATGAACTCACCTCCGAGTTCATGAGACTTTCACATAGCCTCATTTCAGTTCCCATGCCCATCTGGCAAATTGGGATTTTCCTACTGCCCTCCTGGAATTCTATGAGATCCCGCAGTGATCCCATCTCATTGCCCTCCTGGCAATGTGAAATTCCCTGGCTGTCCTCATGACAGTTTATGAAATCCCATAGTGATCTCATCTCATTGCCCTCTTGGCAATTGGGAACTTCTATTCTGCTCTCCTGGCAGTGTTTGATATCTTCAACTGATCTCAGTTCATCCTCATCAATGAAATTTCTCCCAGTCTCTGGTTCACATACCTGAACCATCTCTTCTTCTGGGTTGTTGAGGTTTTCAGTATGCCTTAACCATCCCTTTAACAACCTCTGCTGTCTTCTGGCCTTTAACTCCTTGATTGGCCATTTTATCTTTGTCTTCTTCATGGGCCATTCATATACCCAATGCGACTTTGCTTCCTGCTGCACTTTCAACCTCATCCATCCTTTCCCTGATCTCAGCAAGCTCCTTATCCCATGTAGCGTTCTCTAGATGCTAATGGATCTTGTTCCCATCACGTGCATGATCTTCAGTAGTCATTTTTCCCGCTATTTATCTGTCTTCCTGACAGATCTGCTGCTGTCACTTTGCAACCCTGAGTGCTTCCAGCATCCCCTACATAGTCGACTAGACTATCTTCTTGACTATTGCATTCCTACGAGCAATCATCACAGAGTTTTTATCACTCTGTCTTCCCCTTCCTGTCTCTGCAAGCTGCCTCTGATACTAAACTTGTGTATATCAGAGTGTTTTCCTTCCTGCCCTCTCTGCCTGAAATATACAAACAGAGTCAATCTTTGATACCACTTTGCCGTAGACCCCCCCCTGCCTCAGCAGGTTCTGCGCGACCTCCCGGTCTAAGGATCGTTCAAATTCCTCTTCTGAGCCGAAGCGACTCTTTTGATTCCCTGTTGGAATGTTCAATATTTAATCCATAGGTCCTTCGTGAAACTCCACCTGCACAAGCATGCAACCGGTGTGAGCTTCCACCTACACACGACCTCAGCATGACCGTAACCTTTTCCCGAAATGGAAATTTCAGGTTTCGGGACTCCCTGTGTGCTGATGTCAAGAGTCCTTGATTCTTCGATCTCCTGATCTCCGAAATGCCAATTTACCGAAATAGATTTACTTGTGGTTAGCCCCCTGGGCTATACCCTTAGTCCATATGACCTCCCCTTATGTGACCACAACCTTCTTCGGGGTTCATCGACGCAAAGCACCCGGTGTTTTTCCCTCAAGATTCCCGAAAAACTGATTTCCGAAATACCGAAACACTTTGTTTCCTGACTTTCTCCTCCCTTCGTGATTTTGGGTTTTCCAACACCGAAATGCTTGGCTCTCTTGGTCTTCAGGATTCTCGAAATGATGAATTCTGGTATCCCGAAATACCTCCCCCTGGTTCTTCACTTTTCGAAATTTTGGAGTTTCAGTCTCTGAAAACCTCTGAACCCTTGTCTTCAGAACTCCCGAAGTTTCGAACTCCGATACGCCGAACTGATGCCTTCCTCCAAATGCTTTCAGACTTTCACGTTTTGGGTTCTCTTGTTGCAAGGCTTCCTTCCTAGTCCCTGCTCTCCTGCTCTTCCGGTATCCGAAATGCTGAAGTGACAATACGACCCTTTTTCACTCCTAGCCGAGATCAACGGTCATGATCCACTCCTCGAATCAATGGCCCTGATCATTTCATAGTTTTTGTCCACAAGAGCCCGGATCCTATGTACTCTAGATCTCTGAAATCCTGGTACTCGGTATAATGAAATGCTCCCAGCAATACTCTTCTGAACATTTTCGAGACTTCGCATTTAGGAATTTCATGAATCCCATTGCACTAAGCCCTCGCTGACCTCTGATACTTTCGGTACCCGAAGTACCGAAGTACCCTCCTACTGCCACGTGTACTCTCCTTGGATGATTTTGATCCTCTTTAAGATTTCGGAACTCCATGATCCCTGTGGCACAATTCCTCTATCTTCTCAAATCACTGATGCCCGAAAACCCAGTGGACTCCCCGATCTCCACCACGTGTCCTCCTATGAAGGGACGGTCTAGATCGTTTTCAAGACTTCTCTGTTGACGAAGTCGAAAGACTCCCCTCTATGTTTTCCCAATGTCCGAATCCCTGAAATGGAGATCTCGCAAAACGTGTCCTCCTTCTAGATGGATGGCTCAGATCTATTTCAAAACTTTCACTGTGAAGTGTCTCAACCTCTCGTCATCAGGACCTTCGAAATCCCGAAGTCCAAAACCCCAATATCCACGCCTGTTTCGATACTTTTCTCTTCTTCTCACAAGGGTTTAAACCTCGTTCTTCTTCTGACAGATCCGACAACTATCGAATACCTGAGTCAGATCTGATGGTAGCTGTGCTCCCCCAGTTGAGCATATGATTTCTTCCGATCCTTGGAATATTTTCCAAAAGCCAAGGGCTTCGACCTTTGCTTTTCTTCTCTGTGAATTCTTCCATAGTTGGTCTCGCCTGCGTATTCGAAGACACTATCCCCCCTAAGCTTTTGGGACTCTAAACTCTCCATAGAGTTCTCTCTTTCAGCCTCTGCAACCTCTTGTGGCCTCTGTACACAAAAGCACTCTTCCTCCCGAGCTTGGTCTTCTCTGAAACCTTAAAAGGTTTTCATGACTATTGCAAACCTTGCAGAATATCTGCACACTAACTTGGTGCTATCTCTTCTGAGCTTCTCCACTACTCAGATATCTAAGGGGACTTCACCCTTTTCCTTCCTTCTCCTTCAGATGGAGAATCTGATGCCCTCCTGGCACTCCTTTGCTCAAACAAAATTCTTGCTAAGACTACAGGGTGTTCAACAACCCTGTAAAGATCCTTCCTTGGAATCTTCTCTGTCTTTGAACACAAAGAGTTCTTCCCTTGTGCTCTATCTGCACATCTACTCAATGCCCTCCTGGAAGAGTGTCTTCCCACACAACATTCAATAGTTCTATCTTCTCCTGTGCACTCTATACACCTGCTCAACGCCTTCTTGGCAGAGTCCTCAGAATCCTCAATGATTCTGTTTCTCTTTGGAACTCACAACATAGTTCCTCCTTAATGCAACTCGTGCATCTACTCAATGCCCACTTGGCAGAGATCTTGTAGAATCCCATAGCTATTCTATCTTCCACTGTGCCTTCCCCTACACAGTCTTGCCTCCATGGTATTCAACAACCTTGAGGTCTTCCTATGAGTCAATGATTTCAATTGGTATTCCCTCCTAGCACGTCTTTGTCCAAATTCCGAAGAATTGGAAGTGCCCTCTATGGACTGGCCATCAGAACCCACAGTGGTCTGTCACATCCTCTTGGCATGAAGCCTCAAAGATATCCTAAACCTAAAATCAAACAACTCCTGCAAATGCATACCTATCCATACATCTACAACATATAAAGAACACACATAGACATTCACGCAACACATTAATATGCAGGAAAAATTGCTTCTGTTTGTATTAATCAAATGCCTCCTTTACAAAGGTGTTCTGAGCATTGAATGTAACAAAGTCTCAGCTCCTTCTCTCCCTCTCTCTCTCTCAGATTCTCTATGCTCTCTTAGACTTTTTTTATTTATTTTTAAAACAAGACCAAAAAGATCTTTTATATGAGGGGGCTCTTCGAGCTCTTCCCTCCAAGCTACCTACCCTATTCATTTTCATTAGCTTTACATTGAATGGCCTCTAGTCCATAATCAGAGCTAGATCCAACCTTACAACCATTAAAGGCTATCTACATCTATGCCTGCGCAAAGGCGCGACTTCATGGCTCAACGACCTTACATGCATTTAATTACATTTACATTCAAATTTTAAAATGTGAGAGGGTTGGCGCCTCTTCTCCTCATCGAATGCGTGCGTCTATGTGGGATGGCTGGCTGGTGCATGGCTGGCGTGGAGATATGCTCTTGCATCAGTTTATATCCTATTTATAACAAATGATATTCATTTGTATATGCATATTTTCTTGTGCATTGGATATACTGTAAACAAAGCTTTCCCCCTCAAAGTGGCTTCTTTCTCATTGAATCTATATCTTTATAAAGGCATGAATTTACTTATTCTCTCTATTTTTATGCTATCTAGTTAAATTGGTTCATAACATTTGGTTTTAGAGTATACGATCCTTGGATTTGGCTCCTTCAAATGAGTCATCTTTGTGTTTTCACTATAATTTTTTCCTATGAATTTTCAAATAGTTGAAGTTTTGGGATATTAAGGAGAAACAATAAATTACACGTAAATATTTCAAGTTCTAGTTTTCTATACTTTCATATATACATTTTGTGAAAATTAGGGTTTTTGACTAATCTTAAAACTAGTCTCAAACAAGTGTTCTTGGTAAAATGCTCATATTTGAAGCTAGTGAAGTCCAAATTGAGTGCCACCTGTTCCATTGGAAATAAATATCATAGTATTTCAGGACCAAATTTTAGAAGCAATCTAAAAAGTTGGACATGTGCTAGGACATACACGATTTCTCTCTTGAAAAGACCAAAATCAATAAGTTTGGGCAAAATTACCATAAATGTTTGTTGGCACATTAGAAATTGTTCAAACCTATGGTATTATAGATAAGCCACATCCTTCTATTATAGGCCAAAATTTTATACTTAGATATGGATGGATTTCAAACTTACATCAAGTGAAAGGTTTACCAACAAATTAGGTTTTTTAAGGTATGCTCACTTGAAACTTGCATATTTTTTTTATTGGAATATCTAATTGAGGTATTTAAAAAGGTTTTATAGATATAAAATATAGGATAACTCTAGTAAATATTATTGGTCTCACAAGGAAAGAGGTGGTGTAAGAAATTCTACACTCGCTAAACCTATATAAATCTCATCCATGGCTTATGAAGAAAGTGAAGAAATAGAGAACTAAGTGTCAAAATTGTAGAATCAAGCTAAGGAATTGGATGATAGGACAATGAAGCATGTTGATTTGGTGGATTTTCAAATAAAAATGGAAAATAATATGGATCATAAGATAGAAAAATCACAGAGTTCCCTAGAATCCATGTTCATCCATACCCTAGATGAGAGGCTCTCTAAAAGTGATAATGTGACCCAAGGAACTCATTAAAATAGAGATAGTACACAAGTTGAACAACCTTCCATAAATAAACATATCCCTGAAATATTTAACTCTAATATTAGAGCTAATCATGGATTGGTTCCTAAGGGTATCTAGTTTCCCAAGATTGAATTAAGGAAGTTTGATGGAGCGCGTGTCTTTACATGCGTAAAACAAATAGAGAAATACTTCAAATTGCACAATATTATGGATGATGAGCAAATAATTTCCTTAGAAACTTTGTACATTGAGATAAAACCTTATAAATGGTATCAATGGGTAGTTAAAAGGAAGCCTCATTCTTATCATTATAGTTGGGGTTTATTTACAAGAGACCTAGAAGCATAATATTGTAAATTTTAGGAACAAGATTACTTTAGTCAATTGACATGAATCAAGGATTTAGGTGATGTTGAAGATTATAATTTAGAATTTCAGGTATTGGCCACAAGGGTGGATAACATAAGTGACTGACATTTATTGGAAACTTACATGGGTGGATTAAAAGAAGACATTAAACATGGACTTTACTTAAAACATTTTGAGAATGTTATGGAAGCTATGCAATCTACTCATTATATCTAAGACAAGAATAGGGCTACACACAAGTCTACCACTAGAACATATGTAGGAAGTAGATATATAATTGTGCCTCATAGTGAAAACCTACGTCCACCTACTTGAATATCACAGAAGGAAATGGATGAAAGAAGAGCAAAAGGACTATGCTTTGGTTGTAATAGAATATGGTCTAGAGGGCATAAATGTCAATAAAAAAAATTGTTCACCTTGGAAAATAATGATGAGGAGGAAGTAAAGGCATCTACACAAATGAGTGAGGAAGAACTTGTGAACTTAAAGAGTAGGAAAAACATGAAGACATTTTGCACAACATAGATCTAGATAGGTGTGAAATATCCATCATGAATTGCCAAGTTAGTCAATACCTCAAACCCTTAATATTGGAGGACATATTAAGAAGAAAAATGTCATAGTACTTATTAATCTAGGTAGTACCTGTAAATTCATTAATAAAATATTGGCATAGCACCTCAATTATTTTATGTATCCAGTGACAAATTTTAAGTTTTGGTTGCTAATGGGGGAAGTATTGATTGTGGAGGAAAATGCCATAACATTAAACTTAGCATGGGAAAATAAAATTTATCAAGTCCATTGTCTGTCATTCATATTGGAGAAGAAGATGTTTTTTTTTTAGGATTCAATGGTTGA
>ML829463.1:29191-50009 GCA_009831015.1 Picea engelmannii | reverse complement strand
AGATAGAGAGAGAGAGAGAGAGAGAGAGAGAGAGAGAGAGAGAGAGAGAGAGAGAGAGAGAGAGAATAAAAATAAGTGTAGTCTATAAAAACTAGTTTACTGGCACAGTTGTGCAAGAATTATGTTTAAAAACTAGACATCTAGTAGATAGAATTCTAAAGTTATTCAAATAAACACAGGATATATCCAACTCCTGTTCAATATTTTTCTTTTCAATACTTTAGTTATCAACAAAAAAATTATTGTCATCCTACAGAAAGTCAGTTTTTGCAATATTAAGTCAGATAGATTCTTCCTTTCAAATTAAAAAAAATTCAGAGTTTTAGAGGTTTTCAAAATTTTCATGGTTTTTCTCAGAAATAAATTCAGTAGCAGTTGTTGGATTGTTCAAGTTTTACTTCTTGTTTTCATATTTTTTACTACAACAACATGTTATATTTCTTTCATACTAGACATTACAGTTCAAGATTCATACTTCACTGTTAAAAAGGTTCTACATAGAGAGTTAATTTCTACAATTGCAAACTTTTCTGCAGTAACAGACACTTTATGTAGCTACCGAAAGTTACATGTAGTTGTTCTTCAATAAATTGTTAGTCATTAACTCATTTTTAAATTAGCCTGTAACCTAAGATTAGTACGATTTATGAATTTCATGCAAATTGTCATGAAATTCAACTCTTCAGATCATTCTCAGCAACATCAACACTTTCTCAAGTTTATTCAACATGCTTCATTAGTATTAACAGCCTTCATCTTCAGAATATTTATTATCACCAAAACATTTCTCATAGTAATGTGGACAATGGATGAAGAACCAATCAACACAGATACATCATACTCACAACATTTACAGAACCAATTATGGCAAGATGACCAAAAACTATACAAAAGACTCATAAATTCATGCGTGAGTTCACCAAGTCTAGCGCACGTGCATCTACATAGTTACATAAAGTGTCATCTGTGCACTTTGAACGGACCACACGACTGTCCCCGAAGAAACCCGCATGGATGCAGAAATAACACATTTATGAATTTGGTCGAGCCTCAACCACTTCCAAATTGAAGTGAGTTAATACAAGGACCCAATATCGACCCAAAATCTTATCTTGGAATGAATGAAAGGATGGGAGGTCTCTCTAAAGGCCTCCCATTCACACTTGGAACAAGTTATGAAATGTCTTGCTAGAATTCTATAAATAGAAGGCCATTGTATGCAAAAGAGAAGAAGTTCATTGTAGTGTTATGCTGCTCAATTATCCTTGGAGAAACCATTTATTCTCTTAAGAATAGCTTGAGCGGGTATAGAATAGGGAAAGCATTCCACTTCTTGGAAAGATTTTCCACAGAGTTCTTCACCATTTTCATTTCAACATAGGAGAGTAATAGCTCTACTTTGAGGGATTCATATTTCCCACATTTCTCCTTTTGGTGTTCTCAAATTTTAAATATCAAGATCTATTGGGTAACCAGTCCTTGTGTTCAATTTCATGCATCCTTTGTTTACATTTGCTTAGTTTAGTTTTCTTGTTATATCTCTCATTCCTTGATCTATTTATTGTTTTATTGCTTGTGGGTTCACTAACCTACTAACCATTGTTTTTTGTTGCTTTGTTGGCTTACCAAGACTATCAAATGGGTCTATTTTTTCCACTCTTGTGACAAAATGCCCCAAACAGATTGGCGACTATACTGGGGATTGGAATCCAAATTCCTCCTCGCGTACGCTATTAAAGATGTTATTCTCACTCTCTTTTGTTGCAGGTGTCAAAACTCTGCAATCAGCCTCCTGGTTGGGAGAATTGAGTTCAAATTTTCATTCCCGTCACAGACCTGCATCTGCACGGGTATCGAGGAAACAGACGCTCAGAAGTGCGCCATTTGCATTTTGTGTCCTCGACAAACCTAAGTGGCCTTTTTACCAGAAAATCTATGCAATCTGTGTGATCATTCAGCCTAAACTCATGCGGATCCACGCAATTGTTCAGCCTAAACTCACGTGGATCCGCGTGACTGTGCAAAGAAAAAAATAAAAAAATTATTGTTATTTTAGTTTATTTATTTATTTATTATCCAGCTTTAGATTTCTTTTATGCACTTTGTAAAATCCATAAAAAGAAGAGTTGGGATTCATTCTTGCATAGATAACTTAGTCACACATAGACATCCAGGGGGATTAAAAAGAACCATAACATCTTGTTAATTTACAATTGCAAATATCAAGCTCTATTGGGTAACCATTCCTTGTGTTCAATTTCATGCATCCTTTGTTTACATTTGCTTAGTTTAGTTTTCTTGGTATATATCTCATTCCTTGCTCTATTTCTTGTTGTATTGCTTGTGGGTTCACTAACCTACTAACCATTATTCTTTGTTGCTTTGTTGGCTTACTAAGACAATCAAAGGGGTCTCTTTTTTTCACTCTTGTGAAAAAATGCCCCAAACAGATTGGCAACTATATTGGGGATTGGAATCCAAATTCCTCCTCAAGTAGGTTATTAGAGATGTTATTATCACTCTCTTTTGTTTGCATGTGTCAAACCTGGCCTACCCATGTCCTTAAACTCTGCAATCAACCTCCTGGTTGGGAGAATTGAGTTCAAATTTTCATTCCCATCGCGGACCTGCATCTACGTGGGTATCGAATAAACAGACATGCAGAAGTGTGCCATTTTCATTTTGTGTCCTAAGCAAACCCGCGTGGCCTTTTTACCAAAAAATCTATGCAATTTGCGCAACCATTCAGCGTAAACTCCTACGGATCTGCGCAATTGTTCAGCCTAAACTCACGTGGATTCGAGTGACTGTGCAAAAAATATATATTTTATTTTATTATTATTATTATTTTATTTTATATTATTTATTTATTTATTTTTTATCTAGCTTTAGATTTCTTTTATGCACTTTGTAAAATCTATAAAAAGTAGAGTTCAGATTCATTCTTGTATAGATAACTTAGTCACACATAGACATCTAGGGAGATTGAAAAGAACCATAACATCTTGCTCCCCATATCTTTATGTGCACCCACTATGGGGTCTAGGGCATTGAACTCTTTTTCTTACACAATCCACTAATTAAATTTGTCGGAGTTGATTGATTTCAGTAGGAAGAGTAAAATTCTATAATTTTTTCACACCTCATTTTAAATTAGAGCCCAACTTAACTAAAGCATTGATCCTTGTATTTCCCTGCTATCAAATCTAGGATGTTTCTACATTCAAGAAGTACAAAATCATGCAAGAAATATTTTAGAGAGGAGTTAGTAGTCACCAATTTGTTGAATAATTCCGATACATATGTCCCCAAAAGATCTGTTGGACATTGTTATTATTATTTGTGAATTTCCTTTGCTAATTTGGACACACAAAATTAGCTTTGGACTTAATAAAGGAAAATCTAAACCAACTTGACAATATGACATCATAGTTTATGTTTGTACAATCTTTCACCACCTCAACAATCTAACACCACATCTCCTTGCTAACACATTTTGTGATATCAATGACATTATTCAAAGTAATACCCATTGGTTCCATGTTTATAAATTTATCACCACTTATTTAGAGGAGAAATTTTGTTATATAATGTATGCATTTGTATAATGGGCATTGTAAGTCATGTGACACCAAGACCAATTACGCGCACTTCCACCACAGACCGAAATGAAGGAAATTAGACAGGAAAGACACTTGGTGCATGTGAAGGAACGAATTCTTCATATATGGGGAGAGTTGGGGTTGGGCGCGCGACATGCCAAGGGGAAAATCCACCCAAGATGCCTTGAGACACAAGTCAAATGATAGACGGTTTGATGAAGGGTTGAGGGAAATACTTGGGTGCTCCACCAATGAAGGAAAAATGGCTAAGGCATGGAGGGAACAGTTAGGAAAGTTGACTTGACTCACCTAATGGGTGTGTGCACCCAAGACAATGAGTCTGTTAGACGGGTCTGTGGGTTGGCTAGATGATGGAACAAAGTGTTTTTTGGTTTGAATGGGAAAGCTTCACGAATTCACACACATGAGGAGTCATCCCAATCTTACGAAGGGGTGCAACTTCATGAACCAATGGGTTGACTCACCCATGGGAAAAGAGATGCAATGGGTGGGTGCCTATAAAGGCACAAGGGCACACAACCAAGAAGGAAACTTGGAAGACAAGGAGAGAAAGAAGTGCTCTACAGTTCCGAGAAAAATGAAGAGGGAAATCTCCCTCAAGGAGCCAAGTCACTCCACTTGGGAGGACTTGTGATGCCATGAGGTGGATTCATTGGACAAAGTTAGGAGAGATTATTTTGAGTTGGTTTTGGGGAAGTATAGAAACATGGGTCTATTGGAGGCATGTGTGAGCCAAAATCGAAATCTGTGAAGTCTATGGAAACGAAGAGACAACAAGTCTATGGTTGAGGGCATGTCTGACATGCACTGTAGGAGTTTGCAGAGACGATTGCGACAGAGTCTTGGTGATGAATCTATGTATGAGTGTCTTGGTGAGGTGAGGTGAGTCGTTTAACTTCGCTGGAGTTGTAAACCACGTAGGTATTTCTCATGTTGTAATTGTTTCACAATAACAAAGACTTAGTCGGGTGTTAGGCACAGTTTGTGCCACCCGCACTATATCTATGTTTCTCTTTTTTGTTTCGTTGTTGTTCTCTTGGTTCATGGATGTATGTTTATATATGAATAAGTGTTAAGATGTTAACAATTGTCTAAGTATACAAGAGTTTCATTAGAGTAGTAGTGTGACTTGCCAGTATCCTAAAACAGAGTTTGGGTATGCTCTAGGTGAAGATGCATAGTACAGATGAAGTATCCTTGTTGTTTCCAAGCAGCCAAGTGAGAAACATTATGGTGTCACATGCCCTCAATAGGTGTACGATCATAAGACACACTATGGGCATGTGACATATTGTATCAGAGTTGATTCATTACAGATTTTGGAGAAGGGTTGGGGATATTTTCACCACTATCTTGACGACAGATGGTATTATAGCTTGAAGAATTCTCTACTACTGTAGTGGTTATAGTGGATAGGGAACAACATGAAGGAAATTCATTGCGAAGACAGTTCGGTGAGAACGTTCAAAAACTTGGTGAATAATTTGGTGTAATGAACGGGTTCATCACATAATTTGCATCAGACTTATGACAGAGGTTCGGTTGATGGTGTGGTGGAAGGTTGAGCTAGGTGCACACCTTTTGTAGGCTGAGAGATGAGTTTGTGGTGAAACGAATCACTTGGGCAGGGTGGGTGATCGAAGAACTCATTGTAGAACTTGTCGTAGAGTTGATCACAAAGGCAGACTTGGTTGGTTTGATGTGTGACGAAATGTCAGTTTCAGACTTGTTGTGGACACCTTGGAGAGACTAGGCACAAAGTTCATTAGAGAATTGAGCACCTAGGCAAGGAAGTTGAACGCAAGATTTTTCACACAACTTGTCATGGATATAACTGTAGAAGTGATCATAGAAGAGAAACGTAGAGGGTGATCACAAAAGTGATTGCGAAGGGGAGAAATTTTGGGTTGCAGCAAGGTGAAGCACTTGGGTGTGTTGGATGACCTGGGGCGACCTGGAGCATCTTCACAATAGGAAATTGGTTGGGAACATTTCCATTATGATGTATTCGTGTCGTGCATCATCGATAACAATAGTTGAGTTGAGTTGGGTTATTGGACAAGTGGGTTGACCGTAGCTTTCAGATGAGGTAGCTCTTCACAGAGTTACAACAATCAACTAACAACAATATGACTTGATAGTCGAACAATGGGTGCATGGTGCCTTGAAGCAGAAGTAGTCAAGGTGTGAATATTGCAAGGCATTGGAGATGAGTTTGGTTGGTTGCATGTGAATTTTGGGACTTAGATGAATTTTTGAAGTCGATGAATGGACTCAAACTTGGATCCTAGAAAAGGTCTTGCAAGTTTGTGAAGCTACGAACAGTGATTGAGGGGAGTTCATGTGAAGAGTCGATTGTTTGGGAAAGTGGAGATCCAAGACAACAGAATTAGAACATGGTTGAAGAGAATGATGTCATTAGAAAGGTATGGTTGGTTTTGAGTTATTTCAATTGTAAGTGTTGAGGTGAGTTCTTTGATGGGAAGTCAAATGACTTGGTGGTTCAAGTGAAATCTTCTTCCATGGTGAGAATTGACAAACTTGAGGATGACTCAAGTGATCAAGATTCGAAGAAGTCATGTAGTAGTTAGGATGCCTTGATGGGGTGAATGTGCAGAGAGCTTGGGATAAACTTCTTGGATGAGTCCTATGGTGGAATTAGGAAGATTTGGATGTAGTCGTGGAGGTGGCTTATAAAAGTTTCATAATTATTTGATGAGGTATGTAGGACATGTCACTACGGTGAAGTGGGAAGTTAATTTTGTACGTGCCGATTTGGAGAGGATGTGTGAGGTGCCTTAGCCATATTTGTTGGGTCATGTGATGACTTCATGAGTCACAACAATAGTGCCATATTTTGGATGCTTGTAGGAGGTGCAAGGCAGTTCATTCTAGGAGACAAATAGAGCCAACAAATGAGTCGACCAAGAATTGTTGGTATTCAACCTAAATGGGAGAATGCAAACCAAGTGACTTGGATAGTGTTCACTCACCTTTGGTATGGGACATTAGATGAGGCAGAGTGCACCTTGGTGACTTGCGGATGATTGTGTGATAACTCAAAGATCCGAAGGGGATCATTGGTTGAGGTTGGCAGAAGTATTGGTTCAAACGTGCCTAAGGCATGGAAGTTCTTTGAGGTGACTCATTCTACTTGGAGCACTTTGGATAGTTCATTGGGACATTTGAGGAGTGTAGACATGTTGGCCACACTCATCGCAAATGATGAGTTGAGGAGAGAAGACTTGACGAAAGGAGGTGAGTTGAGAACTTGCCTTCGTTTGGAGGATTCTGTAGACATGCAAATTGCAGCATGAAGAGATTACTTGGGCATGTGTGTTTCTCTTTCTTTGGGAAAGCATTGTTGAGGGTGAATCTTGAACATTCTGAGTCATATATAGGTAGAAGTAGAAGCATGGTCGGGTGATGAAGTAGTGAGGCAAGGGCAGTTTGGAAGTATAATTCTTGGGGAATATTGGCTAATTGTGCCATGAGGTGGAAAGTGGAGTCAAGTTGTCATGTATGACTTTGTTTCAGGGTGACTTCATAGTGTATCAAGGTGAGGGATGACCTTGCCTTGGTTTGAGAGTTGTGCGGATGGAATGAATTTTGAAATGAAGTGACAAGTTTGTGCAAGAAGGTGCGCATTATCAAGGAGTGTGATGGTTGAACTGGCCATTCAACTAGTGCACGGCTTGGGCAAGAGAAGCAACATCAAAAAGGGGTTAAGAGTACAAATGGGCTAGTAGGTTCAAAGTGCGACACTTAGACATTGTGGATGATCTCCTTGACAAAGATTGGATGATGGAAACAATAGTGAGGCAAGGATGGACACTTGCCTTGGTATTTGGAGTTGGACAAACTGACAAAGATGTGGAAGAAAAGACTAAGTTCAAGCACAGGGAGGCACATATCAAGACTTGGATGCAATAGTTGGATTGATCACCCGACGAGTACAAGACTTGATAAGCGCAATGTGCAGATATGTGGAAGAGTTGGTTGAAGTATGGGTGTAGCAGAAAGATCACAATATTTCAAAACTTAAGAGAAATTTTGAAGTGAAGTGGGTAGCAGTCAATTGTAGTAGGTAGAAACAACAACAATAGAACCGAACAACAACAAGGAAACAACATCGCAACGAGAGAGTGCAGTGGAGTTGGGTAACTTTCATCCTTGGATTTGGGTGAAGTGATTGCATTGAAACAGGAAGAAGATCATGAGGAGTTGGGTGCAATACAGTTTGGTTTGTGGAAACTTAGGGCTTCCACTTCGTAGGAAAACTTGGGTTTTCTACTTTGGACGAATTTGGGGTTTCCAACGGACTTAGTTGCAGCGGAGGCACACATTCGGGTGGAGACTTGGAGATCGCATATTTTGTGGATGTTTTTTAGGATGAAAACGACTTGAGGTGCAGGAGGATGTAAGGCCTACAACACCAATCCTGGGCACACACACTTCCACCGCAAACTAAAATGAAAGAAATTGGAAAGGAAAGATGCTTGGTGCATGTGAAGGAACAAAGTATTCATATATGATGAGAGTTGGGGTTCCTTGGGTGCACGACATGCCAAGGGGAGAATCCACCCAAGATGCCTTGCGACACAAGTCAAACGATAGATGGTTTGACGAAGGATTGAGGGAAATACTTGGGCACTCTACTAATGAAGGAAAATTGGTTAAGGCTGTTAGCATCAGAAGTCACTCCTGGATTGCTTGCAGGAGCAGAGCCCGACACCCATCAGTTTAATGTCATGATTTATGTATAAAGGGATGATCAAATGGAGATAGAGGCTCGAGGAGATGTCACTCTAACTCAGGGACTGGGCCTAGCATGTATGGAGCAAAGGAGGTCTTGATCTAACTTCAGCCAGTGGGTTGATTAAAATATGAGCAGTTGGAAGACTTAGTAAGAAAGGTGAACAAACAGCTTTGGGCGATGGGCTTTCAGTGGTTTGCAGAAGAAAGACTCTGAATGCAAGATCCTCTTGGTTCAGGGTCTCAAGAGACTGAAAAGGGGACTTGACTGGATCCTCCAATTCCAAGTCACTCAGCGCTGATAAAAACACAAGGATTGATTAGAACAATATAACTGTTACAGTGATCCTATCCAACATCATCCTATAACAGCTACAACTCGACTGGACCCTCCAATTCCGAGCTGTTCTAACACAGTATAACAAAGATGTAAAAGAAACTGGCATCCATAAGGCAAGAAGTCTCAAAAGTCTATACATAACCAGAGTATCAGTGATTCATTAAAGATTTACAACCCGGGAGCTCTGCTCAACCATCGATACCTACAAAAATACAAAGACTGAGTTTATATACTCAGGAAAATTATCCTCATAGAGGCATGCCTCAGTCACCCAAGGCTGGGTGTCCCTTCAATCAAACTCATACTGATATCTTTCCTTAAATGCCACCTTGACTACGCATGACTCCTGTAAGGAGGGTAGCTGAGCTATTAAGTGTTCAGATAGCGTGTGTCGACTTCTCTGTCGAGCTGAAGACTTCGGCATGGCTTCGTTAAGAGAATCGATACACAGGACCTCTGCGAGCTGATGGCTTTCCAGACCCTCCATTCCCCTTATTTAATGAACGAAAGGAGGTTCCAACCACCCGCTCCTACCTTCATTTACTTCAATACTAGAAATAGTATTAAGATCGGGTCCGATGGTGCCTGGAGATCGTGATGACCCCCTCTGCAACTGAACTCGACGCCTTTGGCCTTCTTTATGCAGCTCCTTCCTCTTTCCAAGTGACCATGGGCTGCGACCATTTGCTTTCAACGTTTGCGAATATGAAAGGGCCGACCTTTGCTGATTGAAATCGCGATGAGCGATATGCCGAGGCGGCTCAATCTGGCACCATGCATCCTTCTAAATCTGACGGCTCCTGACTCTTCTGGTGATACCGTGGGCCCTGGTCCGGGATTCTCCCAGCACCTCGCGTATCAGAAAATAGTGAGGTTGCTTCCTGCGTGTTGGAGTCGTGATGGGTGAAGTGCCGAGATGACTCCATTTGCTGCCAGGTGTCCCCTCTGGGTGGACGGCTGAAGACACTTCGTGATACCACAGGCCCCACCTTCCACGCTTTTGGCACTATCGGGGTTCGGGGTTTCGTGATTTTGAACAACATGAAACTCTCACCCTACGAACTCCCAACCGCCGAAATGTCGACGCGAATAGATCTTGCGACACGCATCCTTAGGATGGACGGACGAGGGGGCATCCGATATTTACAAGGGAGCTGCCCTCGTTTGCAGGCTTTCTTGATATGACCCAGGGCCATGACTGTGGGCTCGGCGCCAAAGGCGCTTTTGGCGTTTCGCTGATCAGTACTTCCAAGTGCAATGAGCTCAGGGCTCCTTGTTTCCTGAAACCCCGATCCGCGATGCTCCGACAGGCTGCCACCTGTCCCAGTTAGATTGGACGATCCAAACTTGTTGATCAAAAAATGAGAGTTGTCCTTTGTGCTAAACATTGGGCAATTCGGTAGCTCCGAAAACCTGGTGACCGTCGATCTGCTTGGTAAATAGATCTCGGATGCTGCCGACGACATTTTGCTTGCTCGCTTGACCTGCTACTTGGAAAAATAGGGATTCTCCCGTGCTGCGCTTGGGCATTTCGCGTGAAATCTACAAACTTGGGTGCTTCTGCACTTAATGACCAAAATAATCATTAACATTAGGCTCCACGAGGGATAGAGTCATCCCTGCGATGCTCTAAGAACTCGTTTCGCTGCTTCAGTGCCTTTCTATTGGGCTATGGAGTCACTTATTAGGCCGAAAACATGCAAAAAGAAACTAGATAAAGAACTAAAGGACAATATTTACAAACAAGGGAGCCGTCTGAGGCTCAAATAAAACACTTCTTTAGAAAATGCCCATTCACCGGGCTACTGAAAACCTCTTCACCCTCCAGATCTTGCAACCCATACGTGTTGTTGGAGAAGATCTCAAAGATCTTGAAGGGGCCAATCCAGAGGGCATCAAACTTACTGTGTTTGCCTCTATCCTACCTGGGGGCATCCCACTTGAGTACCAAATCCCCGATCTTGAACTCTTTCTTCCCGACCTTCTTGTCGAAATCCTGCTTGATCTTTTCCTCGTGACTATGAGCTGCGGTCCTCACCTACTCTCTGATCTATTGCACTTCTACTATCTGATGAATCCTCCTAATCATATGATTTGTTTCCCCCTCATAGTCTTGAAAGAATTTCGCCACAGGTAAGGCGAGATGAGTAGGAAAAACTGCCTCTGCTCCATAGACTAGCTGAAAAGGCGAAGTGCCCAGATATTTTTTCGTTGTCACACGATCAGCCCACAGGGCAAATTTCAACTTTGAAACCTAGGCCCTTTTGTTGTCTTCCAACAACCTTTTGATGACCCTTATTAGGATTTTGTTGGAGGACTCTGCTAAACCATTTCCCTGGGGATAGTAGGGGGTGGAATGAATTAGTGAGATCTGGAACTGCTCACAGAACTTAATTAGAGGCTCAGACTTGAAAGAAGCATCATTATCGGTGACGATCCTACTGGGACAGCCAAATCTGGCTATGATATCCTCCAGGAAGCTGATAATTACTTTGTGAGATTCACTTCTGGTGGGGACAGCTTCTATCCACTTGGTGAAATAATCTGTTGCTGTCAGGATCCATCTGTGTTGACCGCTTGAGGGAGGATAAATTTATCCGATGAAGTCCAGCCCCCACTGCTAAAAAGGTGCTAGAGATACTATAGGCTTCAATGGCAGCGGTTTGAGTTGTTTCTTTCCTGAGAACTTTTGGCATTTGATGCAAGCTCTGATTCCTCTGCAGACATCAGCGAATAAAGTAGGCCAGTAATATCCATCCCTGAGGATCTTATGAGCTGTGGTCTTCCAGAAATGATGCCCCCCACAAAGGCCTTCATGGAAATCAAACATAACTTTCTGGGCTTCTTGTGGGTTCAAACATCTCAGCAACATCCCCAAAGGATCTCTCCAGTACAAAACTTGCTCAATCAGACAATACCTGACCACCTTGAGCTTTAAATCTCTTGCCCTGCTTTTACCCATTCCATCTGGAGGCTTCAATTCCTTTAGAAAGTACAGAATGTCACGATACTAGGCACAATCTGCTAGCGATAAGCCATCTTGAGAGCATTGGCCGGGCAACTCAGCTTGCTGAGTTCCTGGGTGAGTGTTTAGGAAATTGACTCCCAAGGCTTCACAATTGGATTCAGCCAATAGCTTGGCTAGACCTTGCCCCTTAACCAACTTGGTGGGCTTTATTTCCAAGTCAAATTCCATAATTTTTTCTATCCATTTGCCTATTCTCCCATCTATGTCTGGCTGTACGAGAATGTCCTTTACAGAGGCTGAAGGAACGTATGATGTCACCTTCGAATGCAAGACATAGATCCTGAAAGCTTTGAGGGCTTTCACTAAGGCATAGGTCTGTTTCTCCATGATATCATACCTAGTCTCTGCATCTCTTAATGCCTTCCTGAAGAAAGCGATGGGTTGCTCATGCCCCTTCTCATTTTTTTGTAACAAGACCGCTGCCACTGTATCAAAAGAAGCAAAGGAGAAAATTAGGAATTCCTTGGAATAGTCAAGACTGATTAGCATAGGTGTCTCAGTCAATGCCCTTTCTATTTGGTCAAAATATGCCCTGGGCTTGGTAGTCCATTTCACTTCCCCTTCCTGAGCATGGCTTTGATGTGCTTTACCAACTCAACAAAATTTGAGACAAATCTCCTCAGAAAATTTATCTTCCCCAAAAAGGCCTGAACTTCCTTCTTAGATCTGGGAAGTGACAGGGTCTGAAGTGCTTCTACCCTGCTAGGGTCAATCCTTACTTTCTCTATTGACACTATATGGCCTAATATCTTTCCTTCCTTCATAGTGAACAAAGATTTCTTGGGGTTTAAAGATAGGCCAAACCTTCGACACTTCAGGAAAACCCTCTTCAAATGGCAGCAGTGCTCCTTGTCTGTCCTGGAGAAGACTGTGATGTCATCTATATAGATTACCATGAACTGGTCCTTCTCCCCGATGAAGTCTATGTCCATGTCTCACTGAAATGTTGCTCCTACATTCATCAGTCCGAAAGGCATCTTGGCATACATGAACGTGCCCCAAGGAGTGGTGAAAGTCGTTTTTTCCCTGTCCTCAGGCATGAATGATATCTGATTGTAGCCAGAGAAACCGTCAATCATGGATATTCTAGATGCGCCAGTGACCCTCTGCAATATGTGCTCCATGTTGGGCAGGGGATAATTTTCTTTCCTTGAGATCTTGTTCAGGTTCCTGAAATCAACACAGAGTCTGATTTCCCCACTTTTCTTTCTTACCGGGACCAAATTGGCCACCCAATCGGAATATCTCAAGGGGACAATGATTTGGGCATCTAGCAGCTTCTTCACTTCTTTCTCCATGACAGGAAGCAACATGGGATTTATCGGTCTCAGCTTCTGCTTGAACGGCTTAGCCTCTTCCTTCAGCGAGATCTTGTGTTCAATGACTGATGTGTCATACGTTATGAGGTCTTCGTAGGTCCATGCAAACACATCAGCAAACTCTCTCAGCAACTCAGTATATTCAACCCTCTTCTCCTTGGTCAAACTCATTGACAGCTTGACAAACTTAGGCTCCTCTGGTGTGCCAATGTTGCACTCAGCTGTGTCAGCATCATCACCTGAAACTCTCCCCTTTATTGCCACATCATTCCCATCAAACAATCTCTCTAATGGGACTAGTCCCCTCAGAATGTGATTGCTAGGCAGCTGAATAATGTCATGCTTTGCTATTTTACTCAGCAACTTAACCCCATCAAACCCTTCCTCAGAGACGGAATCTTGGTCGATATGCATCTCTGAAAATTCTTCGATAGTCTCCAAGAACTTATTGATCTCAAGATCATCCTCAAACACCTTCCAATGCTTGACATTGTCAGGTATGGAGGGCTTGTATTTTACTTCTACATCATACCTCAGTTTGGGCGGCAAGGGTACCTTGAAAATTCTTGCTGATGTAGCCAAGGAATCTGCCACTGTGTTCTCCTCTCTGGGGATGAAAGAAATGTTAAACGCTGAGAAGAAACTGTCAATTAGGTCCCATACCTCATTTCTGTAACTCCTGAGTCGAGGATGCTTGGCCTGATAAGCGCTTCTGACCTGCTGGACTACCAACTCGGCATCTCCAAACACTGCTACCTCCTGAATTCCCATTTCCCTCGTGGCTCTTAATCCTAAGATAAGAGCTTCATACTCTGCCACATTGTTGGTAACCTCGAATTCTAATTTGTATGATAGAGATGTGGTTTCCTGATCAGGTGACACGAAAACCACCCCAGCTCCAGCGCCTTCCCTGGAAGAGGCTCCATCAAAGAACATTTTCTAGACGGGGGTGATGGAGGGAGGAAATTTAGGGGAAATGGTGGGCTTCTTTCTGAGTTTAAGAGGAGGCTTAGGGGCATGGGTGAGTTGTAGTAAACTGGAGCCTAAATCAGTGTCCAAGGCAAAGATAGGATGATTGGCAGGGTTGGCTTCATCGCTGATTATGTAGGCCAGTTCGGGTTCCCTGTATAGTATTCTATGCTCTCCTCCAAACACTGGGATAGTAGCATATGTGAGGTCCATTTGCAAGGTTCCCCCCAGTATTTTTATCCAAGACCTTGATAACAACATATCAAACTTGGGGGGAACGTTGGCCACTACAATATCCATGACCACACTTTTCATGGGTAGTTGAAACAGAGTCACAACCAGATCCTTAATAACTCCAAGACATTGAACTCTCCTGGAGTCGAAGGAGTAGAGGTCATGATAGGCTTAGGTGACTTCTAGTCCTAGTTCTTCCATGACAATTTTGGGCATGAGGTTGTGAGAAGCCCCTGAATCCATCAAACAATTGTGTAGTACTTTATCATGTATGTTCAGGGATGTGTAGAAAGGGGGGGATGAGTCATCTCTATCTTCTACCATGGGGCCTAGGACAACTGCTGGCCTTTCATCTTGGAGGTTTATGGAGTCTGCAGGAGGGGATGAGGCTTCAGACTGCAAAAGCTCAGAGAAGCATTTTTTAAATTCTTCATGTTTGATTAGCTCAGTGAGGGGCATAGGGATTCTGATCTTTTGAATCTCATGTTCGAAATTAAAAGAAGATGTAAGCTTTGGGATTTATTTAATTTCAGGAACATGATGGTGGAAAATGGGAGAGAGGGGTTGAGCCTTCTTACCTCTGTGACTGTCTACTACTTCATTAGCAGGTTTCTCTGTTCTAGTGGACTGCTCAGGGATATCAGGTGCTGTTATCTTTTTGTCAGACCTCAGGTTATACCTGCCTCGACTGCCGCTAGCCTTGTCTCCCTTGCTCAATCCATTTAGCTGACTGTCCATGAGAGACTCCTCATATGTTGATTGAGTGAGATGAGGAAAAGGAGGTGTATCTCCGAAGCAATGGATTTCAGGATCAAGTTCCTCTCCTCCTTGTTCTTCTTCATCGACCACCAAATTGTTCTGAAAAGGGGCCTGAATTCTCTGATCTTCTCTGTCTCTTCCCCTCTTTCTGTGCATAGTCGGGGGAGTAAAATTGTTTGGCTTCCTGAAACCTCCTTTGTTTTCGGCGTTTTGAGGGCCCTTGTATACTTGCCTCCCTTCCACTTTCATTCTCTCCATCTCTGTGGACAGAGACTTCACCATCCTGGTTAGTTCATCCACTTGCGGGTGAGGCACCGATGAGCTAGAAGTTGAGGCTTCAGATCTTCCCTTTCTTCTATCTGCGTCGGCCTTGTTCCTCAGCCTATTAGCTGCTAATACATTGGATTCCACTTCTATGGCTGCATATTGCATTTGAGTTAAGGAGGTGTCTCTTCTTTCTCTCAGTAATAGACATAAATCGGGGTCAAACAATCTGACATAAGAAATCTTGGTCGAGGCTTCTGAAGGCTTTATTTCGGCGGGGATCTTGTTATACATCTTGTTGAATCTTTTGGAGAAGTCGGAGACGGACTCTCCTTCCATTTTCTTCAGAGACTCGAACTCTGTCATGTAATACATGAAATCTTTCCTATCGCCCGATTGCCTCAGGAAAGCATTATCCAGGGCTTCAATCCCAGCAATAGATCCGGGAGCTAGTCCTCTAAACCATTTCCTCACCTCATTGTCCAGGCTCTGGACGAAGACTCTCATCCAGACATCTTCACTCTCAATGTTGAGGTTATCTGCATAACTGTAGAAAGCATCCAGGTGTTGTCTGATAGTTATGTCTCCTTCCCCAGTGAACTTGGGCATATACTTCAAGTAGTCTCCAACAGGGAGAGGATTCATAGGATGGGGTAGGATTAAGGGAGCATATCTGGCAACAACTATGGTGTCCATTCTATTCAGAGGGGGATTAGCACCAGCCATAGGAATATTAGGTTGAGGAGAGCTGGGAGGAGAAGGAGTTCGCAAAGGGGCTACTGGGAACGAGTCTCGAAGTGGAATGGGAAACAAGAGAGGATTTAAGGAGAAGGCTAATGAACTCAAGTCAGCAGGCGCTCCTCTTTGTGCAGGAGTGGGGAAATCCTCTGCAGTCATGGGTATTCGCCGCGAAACAGCTTCAAAGGAGAGAGGAGTGACAAGGATTTCTCCCTCTAGTCCCAGACCAGGAGGGCAAAACTCAGCAGGAACACTCCCAAAATTCAGGAAACGGGAAACCTCTGAAGGTGGTCTATCAAGAAACTGAGGAGGAGAAAAAGGAGTTCTCACAGAAGGAAATGGAAAATTACCTGTTTCGGCGGTGGAAGCTTCTTCTTCAGGGGCCTTTCCTTTTCTGAGAACCACCTCTGGATCAGTTACAGGCATAGCTAGAGGTAGCTGTGGATGTGACCGCGTATGTCTGCCTCTGGAAGCCACAATTAAAACAGCGGGTTTGCTCCAGTGGAGTCATCACAATGGATTCGCCAAGTGCACAGTAGAAATCTCAATAGTTCTGATATCTGATGCACCTTTAGAATCAACTAATCATTGTCGTTCAATCCTGGGGAAAATATTCAACTTCATCCCCGGCAACGGCGCCATAAATGTTAGCATCGGAAGTCACTCCTGGATTTCTTGCAGGAGTAGAGCCTGACACCCATCATTTTAATGTCACGATTTATGTATAAAGGGATGATCAAATGGAGATAGAGGCTCGAGGAGATGTCACTCTAACTCAGGGACTGGGCCTAGTATGTATGTAACAAAGGAGGTCTTGATCTAACTTCATCCAGTGGGTTGATTAAAAGATGAGCAGTTGGAAGACTTAGTAAGAAAGGTGAACAAACATCTTTGGGTGATGATCTTTCAACGGTTTGCAGAAGAAAGACTCTGAATGCAAGATCCTCTTGGTTCAGGGTCTTAAGAGACTAAAAAGGGGACTTGATTGGATCCTCCAATTCCAAGTCACTCAGCGCTGAGAAAAACACAAGGACTGATTAGAACAATATAACTGTTACAGTGATCCTATCCAACATCATCCTATAACAGCTACAACTCGACTGGACCCTCCAATTCCGAGCTGTTCTAACATAGTATAACAAAGATGTAAAAGAAACTGGCATCCATAAGGCAAGAAGTCTCAAAAGTCTATACATAACCAGAGTATCAGTGCTTCATTAAAGCTTTACAACCTGGGAGCTCTACTCAACCATCGATACCTACAAAAATACAAAGATTGAGTTTATATACTCAGGAAAATTATCCTCACAGAGGCGTGCCTCAGTCACCCAAGGCTGGGTGTCCCTTCAATCAAACTCATACTGATATCTTTCCTTAAATGCCACCTTGACTACGCATGACTCCTGTAAGGAGGGTAGCTGAGCTATTAAGTGTTCGGATAGCGTGTGCAGACTTCTCTGTTGAGCTGAAGACTTCGGCATGGCTTCGTTGAGATAATCGATATACAGGACCTCTGCGAGCGGACGGCTTGCCAGACCCTCCATTCCCCTTATTTAATGAACGAAAGGAGGTTCCAACCACCTGCTCCTGCCTTCATTTACTTCAATACTAGAAATAGTATTAAGATTGGGTCTGATGGTGCCTGGAGATCGTGATGACCCCCTCTGCAACTGAACTCGGTGCCTTTGGCCTTCTTTATGCAGCTCCTTCCTCTCTCCAAGTGACCATGGGCTGCGACCTTCTGCTTTCAGCGTTCGCGAATATGAAAGGGCCAACCTTTGCTGATTGAAATCGTGATGAGCGATATGCCGAGGTGGCTCAATCTGGCACCACGCGTCCCTCTAGATCTGACGGCTCTTAACTCTCCCGGCGATACCGTGGGCCCGGGTCTGGGATTCTCCCGGCACCTCGTGCATCGAAATATAGCGAGGTTGCTTCCTGCGTGTTGGAGTCGCGATGGGCAAAGCGCCGAGATGACTCCATTTGTCGCCAGGTGTCCCCTATGGGTGGACGGATGAAGACACTTCGTGATACCGCGAGCCCCACCTTCCACACTTTCGGTGCTATCAGGGTTCAGGTTTTCGCGATTTTGAACAACATGAAACTCTCACCCTACGAACTCCTGACCGCCGAAACGCCGACGCGGTTAAATCTTGCGACACGCGTCCTTAGGATGGACGGACAAGGGGGCATCCGATATTTACAAGGGATCTACCCTCGTTTGCAGGATTGCTTGATATGACCCAGGGCCACGACTATGGGCTCGACGCCAAAGGCGCTTTCGGCGTTTCGCTGATCGGTACTTCTAAGTGCAATGAGCTCAGGGCTCCTTGTTTCTCGAAACCCCGATCCACAATGCTCCGATAGGCTGCCACCTGTCCCAGTTAGATTGGACAATCCAAACTTGTTGATTGAAAAATGAGAGTTGTCCTTTGCGCTAAACATTGGGCAATTCGGTAGCTCCGAAAACCCGGTGACCGTCGATTTGCTTGGTAAATAGATCTTGGATGTTGTCGACGACATTTTGCCTGCTCGCTTGACCTGCTACTTGGAAAAACAGGGATTCTCCCGTGTTACGCTTGGGCATTTCGCATGCAATCTACAAACCTGGGTGCTTCTGTGCTTAATGACCAAAATAATCGCTAACAAAGGCATGGGGCCGCACTTGGGCAAGTCGACTCGACTCACCTAAGGGACGCATACACCTAAGATGACACGTTGGTTAGATGGATCGATGGGTTGGATAGACATCGAAACAAATCATTTGGTGGGTCGGTTGGGCAAGCCGCCCGAACATGCCCACATGAGGAGTCGGCCCAACCTCGTGAAGGGGCACAACTTCATGAACTGACGGGTCGGCTCACCCATGGAAAAAGAGACATGACGGATGGACACTTATAAAGGCACAAGGGAATACAACCAAGAAGGAAGATTGAAAGATAAGAAGAGAAAGAAGATCTCTACAATTCTGAGGTAGACGAAGAGGGTGAGCTCCCTCAAGGATCCAAGTTGCTTCACTTGGGAGGACTTTTGCTGCCTTGAGGTGGATTCATTGGACAGAGTTGGGCGAGCTTCTTTTGAGCTAGTTTTGGGGAAGTCTAGAAACGTAGGTCTATTGGAGGCATGTGTGAGGTAGAATCGAAATCTGTGAATTCTGCGGAAAGAAAGAGACAATAAGTATCAGTTGAGGGCACATATGAGGTGCATTACATGCGGTTGCAGAGATGGTTGTGAAAGAGAGTCTTGGCGAAAAATTTGTGTATGAGTGTCTTGGTGAGGTGAGGCAAGTTGTTTGACTCCACCGAAGTTGTAAATCGAGCCAATAGTGCTCATCTTGTAACTGTTTCGCAATAACAAATACTTAGCTAAGTGTTAGGCACAGGATGTTCCGCCTGCACTATATCTATGTTTCTCTTGTTTGTTTTGTTGTTTTTCTCTTGGTTCATGGATGTATGCTTATATATGACTAAGTGTTAAGATGTTAACAATTATCTAAGTATACAAGAGTTGCACTAGAGTAGGATTGTGACTCGTCAATAGCCTAGAATGAAGTATGGGTATGCTCTAGGTGAAGAGGTGTATTATGGATGATGTATCCCTACTATTTCCAAGCATCCAAGTGAGAAATGTCATGATGTCGCACACCCTAAAAAGGTGTACGATCATAAGGCACACTGTGGGGACGTGAGAGGAACCAAGACATAATAAAATCAACTTCTCTTAGGCCCACTAAGATCATGTAACTATTGTTGGTTGTTTTATTTGCTTATTACTTGAGTTTCATACTGTTAACTAATTACTTAATCAAAATTTATTGAATGTGAGGGTAGAGGAAATTGATATAAAAATTAAAATTACAATTTTTTATAAGCATGGTTATTATTGATCTAAATCCACTTCATTTTAGAAGAGGCTCCCCTTAACCCACAAAATATGAATAGTGAATCTTGACCCTCCTATGTTTTTAGGAGTGACATCTAAACACTCATCAAAATTTAACTTGTTTTTATTATGCCTTTATAATTTTGCTCAACTTAACATGCAATTTCTTCTTTACAGAGCTTATATACATAATTCATTTTTTATCTATCTAAAAACTTTGAAGTTGGCATTTGTATAAATATAACCTGGCCCTAATATACAACATCATTATTTAAAAGGTGTATAATGTTTAAAAAATAGCTTACAATTAATTACATAATGTAAATGTAAATATATATAAAACATGTTAGTGTTACATTTTTTTTTAGTGGTTTGTATATCCAAAGCTAAAATGAACCTAAGTTCTAATTGTTCTAATACATTTGCTACTAGGTTTTATTCCCTTATTTTCTAGGTTTTATGTCAACTATGCTGATGTACATTTAGTAAAACAATTCACGATTATTTTAGGAGCTATTGCTTAAGGATATTCTTTTCATTCATTCTTTTGAAACTATGAAATGATATAATTATTGATTTACAACATGACTAATAATAAAACTATTTGTTTTAATTTAATAATAAAATAAAATGTATACCTTGATATTCAATGGCCATTTCCAGATTTTTTTTCTTAAGAATATCAACTTTTAGAACATATATATTTTGATATTTAGTGGTCAATTGCAACTCTATTTTTTTTTTTCTTTTTAGGAATATCAACTTTTTTCACATGTAAAACAAGAATCTCTACATAATTTCACAATGATCTTCTATAGTTGCTCTTAGTCATTATTTTTGCTTAAGAATAAAAAAAATGCATAATGTCAAAAAAAAAGTAGTCATTAATCACATAATGTAGAAAATA
>ML829463.1:13736-26163 GCA_009831015.1 Picea engelmannii | reverse complement strand
CAAAGAGTGTGTGCCGCCAGCACTTTGCTGAAATCGAAAATGTTTAAGAAACCCCACCCCCCAAAAGCTTTAGACACTGCCAACTTTTCCCAATTGCATAGATGGATAGTACCAGATTCCTGATTCTTCTGCCAAAGGAAATGGTACATTAGTTTTCTAAGAGAATTTAAAACTGAACTAGGAATAAGAGCAAGGGACATCCAATATACGGATTGAGATTTCAACACCGCTTTCAATAGGATGTATCTATCTCCCAGGGAAAGCCACCGAAAACACTAATTACTGATTTTCTTTTCCATTTTCTTAAGGATCCAACCCCAATCACCAGCCCTGTAACATCCAGTTTTGAGGTAGAAACCTAAGTACTTAAACCCTGCCTCTAAGTCCTTAAATTTGAAAGGAAAAAGTGCTTTGAAAGGTCTCAGATCCTCTTTCGATAATCCCACCTGAAGTACTATAGATTTAGAAATATTAATAATCAATCCAGAAGCTGAACATAAAGTTTTAAGTAACATGCTGATCTCCATCCATTCCTCTACGCCAGCCTTCGACAGAATCACCACATCATCCACAAAAAGAACATGTAGAATTTTAATAGTTCTGGAAACTTTGACCCCTGAAAGTCTTCTTTCCATCTTCTTCTCATTTAATAATAAGCTTAAACCCTCCATAACAAGGATGAACAATAACAGGGAGAGGGAGCATCCCTGTCTGAGCCCTCGCCCACTTTTAAAGAAAGTAGTTGGTTCCCCATTTATCAATACAGAATAGGAGGTAGACATTACACAACTCATAATCCACTCTGTCAACTCCAGTCCCATTCCAATCTGAAGAAGTATCATCCTCAGTAAATCCCAACTAATGCAATCATACACTTTCTTCAGATCAATCTTCAATACTAATGCTTTTGACTTTTTCTTTTTTATACTATGGAGACATTCGTGCACAGTACCTATAGCATCCTGTATTCTTCTCCCTTGAAGAAAACCCAATTGTTCTTCAGATATTGATCTAGACAACAAAGGTTTGATGCGATTTTATATTACTTTAGAGATGATTTTGTAGCATAAATTATAGAGTGAAATAGGCCTAAAGTCACCAAAACACTGAGGTTTGTTAACTTTTGGTATTAATGCAATGAAAGTATCATTTAAACCTCCCACTATTCTGCCTCTAATTCTTGCTTCTTCAGGCATCTCCAAAAGATCTCCCCCCACAGTTTCAAAGAAATGGCTAAAGAACTCTATTGACCATCCATCGGGCCCCGGGCTCTTGTCTGACTTAAATTTCTTTAAAATATGTTCTATCTCCTCCAATTTAATCGGCTCATTGAGGGATCATGCTTCCTCTTCAGTCACCATTTTTTTGAAAAGTGCAGCAACCCTAACTTGTTCATTAGATGAGGGAGGAGCCTGTTCTTTATACATCTCCTTAAAATACTTAATTTATTCCTTTTTAATGCTCTCCGACCATAAGACAACACCCCCAAACTCATCCAAAATATCCCATAAGTGCTTACTTATTCTTCTATAGTTTGCAAAATTATGGAAATTTTTTGTGTTATTGTCTCCACTTTGTAGCCAAATAGCCCTACTCCGCTGCCTCCAATATTCCTCCTTTTCCAGGAGAATCTTTTTTCTTACTGATTCTAATTCCTTCACTAAATATTCTTGGGCCATCCAATTTTTCCTAGTGGAATTTTTATGGATACATTCTGTAATTTCTTTTTCTAGATTCTTTATGTGTGCTTTTTTTCTTAATTTCCTCTCCTTCAACCAAACTTTAGTTTGAAGCTTGAGATCCTTAAGATTCCAAATAAGCCTATGTTGTTTCCCTATTTCACCCAAGTACTTCGGATCATTCCAAAGCTGTTTAACCAAATTCTCAAAACTTAAATCCTGGATCCAATAAGGATTCATTTTGAAAGGAAAGGATAAATGAGTAGTCGAAAGATCTAATAGTGCACCAACAAACCCTAACTACTGGCCCTTTCAGCAACACTCATGAAGCAAATGCAGTCTCACCCGAAGTAGCAATAGGGGGTTGTAAGACATAGGTGTCTACAACTAGAGGAAATGCAAAGTGAATCCGGAACAACGACACAATGTAACCTAGAGATTCCTTAACAATCTCCTACTTAGCTTCACAAAGTTAGCTTATACCTTCTATATTCAATAGGGAAAACATCCATGCAATAATAGTATAACAAACAACAAATAATACACATCAACAACAAAGAAAAAAAATATTTATGTGTTTCTCCCTCTCCCTCGGGCTATGTCCTCATAACTGCGTTTCTTGATATATTAGATGAAAACATACAGGTATATCTACGCACTTAGTTGCAGATTTTTCTCTCTCTCGTTCTCTATAACTCCCCTCTCTGCACAACTAGCTGCAGGGTTGATTTGTGTACCAGCTGAAGATCCAGAATACATAATGATTTACAACCATAATACTTCTATCTCAATATCTCTCTCATCAACAACAGTGGTAACCACCCTCTCAACTCTTCTAGACCTTTATTTATACATTACATGACTCTTGAAAAACCTTAGACCAAAGTCTAGGTGTCAAAACCCTAGATCCAAACCCTAGGTCCAAACCCTAGGTCCACATGACCCATGTTTTCAGGGCTTCCCCAACCTATTTTTCCTTCTTTTCCACGAAGTGCTCCAAAGCACCCGTTGGTGTCTTTTTCTTCTTGTTGAGTTGTCCACGATCCATCTTCTTTGCTGCTTTGTCTTCCTTGACCTTCTCTTTCAACGGATTGCTTCTCCTTTACCTCGTTCCTTCTTTTATGCTTCTTTAGCCACTTCGACCCTTCCTCGATTTGTGTGCTTCCCGTGCAGTTCATACTTTGTTTTTCTTCTTCTTTAATCTTCACTTTCTTCCATGACTAAGGGCCAAAAGTAGGTAGAGAGTGAGTGTTTTAGAGTGTGGGAGGGAGAGAGAGGTAGACAAAGAGGGGAGGTAGAGAGTGAGTGTTGGAGAGGGAGAGAGAAATACAAAGAGGAGGAGTAGAGATAAAGTGTGAGAGGGAGGGAGAGGGAGACAAAGAGGGGGGGTAGAGAGAGGGATAGTGAGAGGAAGGGAAGCATAGAGGGAGGCATAGAAGGGGGAGTAGAGAGAGAGTGAGAGGAAGGGGGGGACACAGAGGGAGACATAGAGGGGGAATAGAGAGAGAAAGAGGGTTAGAGAGAGTGAGACTAAGACTAACAATGAGGAGATAGAGAAAGGGTGGGAGAGAGGTGGAAGAGAGGGGAGGGAGGGAAAAATGGGAAAAGAGAGAGAGAGAGAGAGAGAGAGAGAGAGTGGAAGAGGGGGGGATATGGAGGGAGTGGCTGTGAGAGTTTGAGGTATGTCAATGTAAGGTCTAGGTCTACGTATTTCCATGCCTTGTGATGTATAAGTCCTACTATGTCTAGGTCTTACCATGTATAGGAGTGTGAGGGAGAGAGAGGGAGACATATAGGGGGGTAGAGAGGGAGAGTTAGAGGGGGGTGGATGTAGGAGAGAGAGAGAAAGAGGGAGGGAAGGAGGGAGGGGTAGAGGAATAACTTTTAGGAGCATGTGCGCATTCCTAGAGCATGTGTGTTCTCCTAAGAACGTGCACGCATTCTTTTGAATTCAATTTTTTTGGACAAGATTGATGAGGTGTATGCTGACTTGGTTGGCTCAGATTTGGGTTCGGGATGACAAACCTAGTCTTTCGATTTGAAAATTGATAAAAAAAACCTCCATTTTTGTGAATACCCCTCTATATCTTTGTCTTTGATGTTATTTTTCTACAGGCTAAACAATTCATTTTTTGATGAAACTATAGAAATAGATAGAGTTAGCTCTAAAGATTTCAAATATATAATTAAAAAAAAAATGATATTGTTTACTATTTTTAATATATTTTTGTCTTCACATATATCAAAATCCTAGAATACATATCTCTCTTATTTCTGCTATAACTTTTTCTCGGCTTAACCATTTATCAAATGAGTTATATGTGGCACTAGAGGAGACCAATACCTACAATATCAAAAAAAAAAGTTTGTTTTGATCATGTTAAGACCCTCTTATCCTGCATGAACAAAAGACGTTGTAATTTCAGGCATATGTTGACTTTGATAATTTAAAAAAAACGATAAAATTAATATGAAAATTTCCAAAAAAATACACGACACAAGAAAAATGGGTTCTCTATGAGTATACAAGTTTTTGGAATGAAATTCCATCGTTAAGGTACTAAACACCTTCACAAACAAAAACATATACCTTTGTTGGCCCTCGACCAAGTTTTGAGGAAACATTGGTCATGTTTGACCATTTTTGGGACTTCGACAGGCTGGTCAAAGACGGAGTGCCAGGCAAAGCTGAGATCGAGGGATCTCATGTATTTTGCAGACTTGTGGACCCAACAAAGGGTTTACTAGGGTTTATGTAATGGGTTATGGGATGTCGGCCCATGGGTTTACCCATGATTAGGCCTTTTCGTAAATGTATAAATAAGTAGCTAGGCGATGTAAGAACTACGAACTACTAGTTGATATTGGCTTAGTGCAAGAAGTTGTAAGTTTCTTTGTGCAAAAGGACTGTGTAAAGTAAGGATCTGTGCTAATAAGGAGTTGGCTCTATGCCTTGACCTATTTTGGGAAGGAGGATATGGCGCGCAGCGCGTAGATCTCCTGTCCTCTGCGGATTTTGGCTCTGTGGCTTTGTGCACAGGAGAAGATGAATGTAAGAAGATTGAAGACTAATAAATAATAATAAGAAGAAGTTGGTGGACGTAGCCCCACACTTGGGTGAACCACGTATATCCTGTGTCTTGATGTGCTTTGTGCGATGTGATTTATGTTTAGTGTTGTTGTTATAATCTATGATGAATGCATTTGATGTTGTTGCTTAGTGCTTAAAGATGAATGAATGCTAGATCTGAATGTATGCTATGTGCTAAGTGATTGGAAGTGCTTGATCTTTATTATTACTGCATTGATCTGTAATAAGGGTTTAATCTGCGATGTGAATGAGACTCAAGAACTAATGCATATTGTTATCTAAGTGCTCTATTAAGTGTTGTGATCACAGATCTGTGTCCCAGCTTGGTTGTAGACACTTGATTCCTGCAACCCCCCCTGCCTCTACCTTGGGTGAGACTTCATCTACATCGCAAGTGTTGCTAAAAGGGCCGCTAGTTAGGGTTTTGTTGGTGTGTTGTTGAAGCGTTGAACCCTGGGTTTGCCCCTGTGCCAACAAATGGTTCTGTTGTTGGGACCTAAAACTGTGATTTTTGGGAACTAAAGAAAAGAGAAAACTTTGTGCATAGATCTATTGTTGTAGTGCATAGTATTCTACTAAAATTGCGAAGCTCTGTGCTAAGAAAGAAACCTGATCTGAAGAAAAGAGGTAAGATCTTAAAGATTTTTTCTCTGGTAAAGGTAAGATAAGTGGAAATTTTTTCTTCGAAAGTATGAATCTAGGTATGTTTGATAGATTTTGTCCTAGTCTGAAAGCTAGGGCACGGTTAGAAGAAAGAGTTTATCTGAATAAATTTGATAGAAATAGAGAAAGATATGTTATTCCTATGCATAGAAAGAATTTTTGGACTAATAAGTGGATGCAGGAACCTAGAAAGAATTTTTGCAAATTGCAGGTCCAAGATTGTGATCCCAGTGCACAGTACAGGAGAGGCTGGGGATCATTTAAAAGAAAGAGAGGATTAACACTGTGTTATAACTGTAGAAGACCAAGACATATTGCTAAGGAATGCCCTGATACAGGTCCTATTTGTCTTTGTGGTAAATTTATTGGTCATGAAGTTGAGGATTGCCCAAGGATGATTACTAAAGTTGAAAAGATGAACATGAAACAAGAAAACTATAAAGAAGGTCAAGAGACTAAGAATATGTTAAAGAATCTTATAGAAAAAAAGTCCGAGACTATGTTAATACAATTAAAAGAAGTAATGGATGACCACAGAGATATCAGTTTACCAAAGATTCTGAAAGAAAAACAGGGCATGGTTACAAGAATAAACGACTTCGAAATAGACTTTGTATTAGATGAAGAAACACACGTGAACATTATGCCAGAAAGCACTTGGGAAATTTTGGGAAAGCCTGCTATGGTACCTTCATTGGGAAGGATAGGCTTGTTTAAAGGAAAGATGATAACCCTATGTGGAAGAGTTACTAATGTACCTATGGTTTCTCATGAAACATCGACTCAAGAATAATTTGAAGTTATTAGGTTTGTTGAGAACAACACCCATTTTCCTCTTTTGTTAGGAAAGAGTTGGATTGAGAAGGATCAGATCAGAAGGAAAGCAGAGGAGGAAGTTGCAGAAAAGAAAAAGCAAGAACTAAGGGATCTCATAGCTAGACAAATAGAGTTACTAATAGAAGAACAAGAGGATAAGTCGAAGCAATAGAAGGAAAGAGAAGTAGTTGTCAAAGTTGAAAGAACGCAGGAAGTCTTGAAGAACCTATCCATGCAAGAAAGAAGAATACCTACCCTGGAGTTAATAAGAGAAGAGGTATTACCTTTGAACCCTTTGAAATAACATCAATAGTGTGAAGTCACTATGCTCATAGAAGATAAGAATAAGAATGGAAAGAGGAACCCAGAGATTCATATCACAAGAAAGAAGGCTGGGAAGCTCAATAAGAAGAAAGATAAGTTGCAGGAAGCTACAAAGAATAGAAGGAGGACTTCACAGAAGGTAGGTCTGCAGGATCTAAACCTCACCGAAATAGCAGAACCACGCAGAATGGGACTTCACCATGGCGAAGATATATGACCATTGGAGGCGCCCCGACCGTTAGAATAACACTCCAGAATGGCTAGAAAATGCAGTTATGAGCGAATAGACCATTGAGACTGCACCCTAATGGACTAATTCGTATTGATTGAGGCATTCTTGCCCATTGGAGGAATCTGTTATGACACTTTCTTATTTAACCTGTCTGATGCCGCGCTGGGACCACTTTTTCCACCCGTGATTATCCAAGCTAATAGAGAATCGATTGTATCCTACGCTGTGATTTCTAGACCTCGCCATCTGCTTGATTACCTCTCTTGTTCGTTCGCCTACCCGAGCTATTTGGCTTCAAGTGCGAATGTTGGGAACACATAGCGTGTTAGAGAAGTCTATGGAGGAGAATATTGTGGACCTCATGGCTGAGAGAGTTATGTCTGTAGGAATACATGCATCATCGACTGGGGGCCTGCAAGCATCCCCCTCGGCTGCACATCGTTCTATCCAATCTGCGACTAAGAAGCGAAGCAAGCATCACGATGATCTAGCTAACACAAAGCAGATCTTGTCAGTCTTGTGAGATTATATACCGCCTTTAGTTGGCTCAGTTAGCCATGATAGTATCCCACGTGACTTTGAGTACACGTTGATCACTACGTACATCCCAAAGGGGATACACGTAGTTGGACCCCAGTTAGGACAGATCCCAGCCTTGAAGAACAACGACTTCAACCTCTAGGATAGGAAGAACTATGCGATGCTCGTGCCGCATAGGTATTTGATGAAGACGACTGGGAAGAAGTCATGCATAGTCTCCCAGTTGTGGATTAAAGAGCTTGCGCATTCAACGATACTGAACATGATGAAGATCCCTCACTTTAGCCGACATCAAGAGGTTAACGCCTACGTTAAACTCCTCCTGTCATGCTATCACAGAGGATATCTATGGCTCGACAGGCGCGCCACTGTGGATCCAACACTGATCCACCTCACTACAGAACTGAGCATGCAGGGACTAGACCCTCAACAGTTCTACCCAGGGAAGACTTCAGATCGTTCCCTGGAAAAGCGCATAAAGGAGGACTATGGTGATGTAGAAAAGGGAAAGTGAGGCTACAAGGTAACCTCCATCCAGGATGGCACAGTGCGCCTAGATTGTCACCTTATAGCTGGCAATCTCATCAGAAAGAACCATCCCACACAGGTCACAGGATTCGTAGTAGACCTCGCAGGAAAGTGCGTAGAAGGAATGAAAATGAACTAGGTGAGTTACCTCATTAACGAGCTCAAGAAGGACTGTCGCGAAGCACAGGATCAAGGCTATGAATTCCATTTCAGTTGGTTACTTATACTGATCGCATTTTTCGCTTGGCAGATGTCAAAAGGAGTGACATTTCCAGAAGTTGAGCCATCGGAGCCATTGGCCGCAAGGTTCTCCACCTTGTGGTATACAAATGACATGTTGAAGCAGTGGTAGTCAAACACTATCTTCCATGCCTACTACCAACAATTTAAGTGTGCTATTGAGGCTTTTCCATGCATGACACCGAACACATTGCACCAGTACAGACCACTAGCGAAGTTCTGTGCAGATCGACACTTTATCTACATCACTGGGCGCAGGGATGAGAGTAAGGAGGAGCTACAATCCTATTATAAGCTGACCGATGAAGATGTGGAGGAGATCACCAAAGAATGGGAAATAGAGTTCTTTGTACTGGTGGAATATGTAGAACTCTCTGACCCCGACATCATCGGAAGTCCCTTGGTCACCCGGGTCGAGCATGATGGACAGGCTAGCAAGAAGAAAAAGAAGAAAAAGGAGGAAGTGCAGAACATAGAGACTGAAAGCGCCTCAGAGGAAAGTGTGCTTGACTCACCTGCAGGAGGATGAGGAGACGAAGCAAATGAAGAAGAAGGATGGGATGAAGGAGAAAAGCAAGACAAAGCTGAAGTTACACCACCTCAGGATCCCCCTATTGGAACAGAGGCTTCATAGAAAAGGAAGGACTCTCCAGAGAAACCTTCGGCAAGAAAGAAGACCCGTTCCAATAAACCCTAATCGAAGAATGTGCTCACAGAGGACAATGTCGGTCTAATCATCGTAGTCATGGAGGACGCTTCAGAGGATATCTTACAGAGACATTGAGTGAAGCAAGAAACATTGTATTAAAGAATCGAGAAGGAGCTGAAAAAGATACAACAAGCCATCCATTCGAGTTGTGTAGTACCTAATGTGCCTTCTTCGTTGAAGATCACAGAATTGGGGTATGAGCCCATCCAATTACAAAGGCTAGCATATGAAACAGAGGCTCAACTTCATCGAGTCCATGAAGAAAAGGAACAAGCTATAGAAGCCTAGAGGAAAGAAAATGAGGAGATCGTGCAGCAACTACGAGTTGTGCAGTCCTGTGTAACCACCTACAAGAAGGAGAAGGATGAAATTCGGGTGATGTTCAAGGAGGACAAAGCAATGATACATAAGGAAAAATACTAGTTGCTCACAAAGCAGACTGCGGTCAAAGAATCAGTGGCTAAATCACTTCGCTCTGTGTCGGGCTTAGCACAGGAGGAAGAAGATTCAACTAAGATTCAAGTGGGGAAGCTTGTTGAGGCAATTCAACAGCTTCAAGCAAGGGTAATGGTGTTAGAGCTCCAAGAAGTGTCGAGCACTCCGCAAGAAGTGTGCGATCAGAGGGAGGAAGCCTACAAGAGTGCAGTTGGAAGGATTAGGACCCTCGCCTTAGAATGTAAGCAGTTGAGTGATTGAAGTGCAAAGACCTACGAACACCTTGCAGAAGATCTAGAGCTGAGGAAACTGGAAGTGCAATTACAGGAGGCCCAATAGAAGACATCCACCACCCAAGCACAAATGAAGTCACTCACTGCAGTTGAGAAAATGAAGAGATCATAGGAGTCCAGTAGCAGGTTACAACCATACAAAGGAGAGTCATGGAGGTTACACAGAGACTACAACCAGTGCAGGATGAAGCCTGCATGAGTTTTGAAAAGATTTAAGGACAAGGCTCGCAGCTAGACCAAGTGGTTGTGACAGTGGAATGGTGCTTGGAAGGGCCTGTTACAGAGCAAGTGATTTAGGAGTTCGCCAAGAATGATGCTCTGGCGAAGCAGAAAGTTGAGGCAGCTCGAGCTAAGGTCGATGCCTTTGAAGCAGCGTTGCCTAGATCTGAGTGACTCGGGATGATTCATAGGTGAGTGTTGGGGGCTTGTTGGCCCTCGACCAAGTTTTGAGGAAAAATTGGTGGTGTTTGACCATTTTTGGGACTTCGACAGGGTGGTCGAAGATGGAGTGCCAGGCAAAGCTGAGATCACGGGATAACATGCATTTTTTAGACGTGTGGACCCAACAAAGGGTTTTCTAGGGTTTATGTAATGGGTTATGGGATGTCAGCCCATGGGTTTACACATGATTAGGCCTTTTTGTAAATGTATAAATAAGTAGCTAGGCAATGTAAGAACTATGATCTACTAGTTGATATTGGCTTAGTGCAAGAAGTTGTAAGTTTCTTTGTGCAAAAGGATTGTGTAAAGTAAGGCTCTGTGCTAATAAGGAGTTGGCTCTGTGCCTTGAACTGTTTTGGGAAGGAAGATCTGGTGCACAACGCACAGATCTCATGTCCTTTGCGGAGTTTGGATATGTGGATTTGTGCACGAGATCAGATGATTGTAAGAAGATTGAAGACTAATAAAGAAGAAGAAGAAGAAGAAGAAGAAGAAGTCAGTTGATGTATCCCCACACTAGGGTGAACCACGTATATCCTGTGTCTTGATGTGCTTTGTGCGATGTGATTTATGTTTAATGTTGTTGTTATAATCTATGATGAATGCATATGATGTTGTTTCTTAGTTCTTAAAGATGATTGAATGCTAGATCTGAATGTATGTTACGTGTTAAGTGATTGGAAGTGCTTGATATTTATTATTACTGCACTGATCTGTAATAAGGATTTAATCTGTGATGTGAATGGGATTCAATAACTAATGCATATTGTTGTCTAAGTGCTCTATTAAGTGTTGTGATCACAGATCTGTGTCCCAACTTGGTTGTAGACACCTGAGTCCTACGATCCCCTCCACCTCTACCATGGGTGAGACTTCATCTGCTTCGCAGGTGTTGTCGAAAGGGTCGGTAGTTAGGGTTTTGTTGGTGCGTTGTTGAAGCGTTGAACCCTGGGTCTACCCCTGTGCCAACAACCTTATATTTTGTTGGAAAAATAAGATACCACTGTTAGAAAAAATCAAATTTGACATATCTATTCACAATGTATATGAATAAAAGTTGTATATTCAGAAAGATAATTCAATTTCATACATTTCATCTTCTTACACCATATTCAAATTCATTGTAAAAATACCTTGAGTAATCCCTCCAAGTTAACAAATTGTTGTTTTCCCAAGTTTGCATTGCCACTAACGCATCATGAGAGACCATCATTAGCTTGCACATAATCTCACATGCTCCCTAGTGTTTTGGTTTATATTTGTGTCCTTTGTTCCTTTTGGAGTAGACATGTGCTTGAGGATAGGAACCCTAGAGATGCCTTGTTTGTTGACAGAGTCACATCAAAAAGAAATATTTTGATAATATAGAATTTGAAACTATCTAAAATTGTCCCACTATAAGATCATGTTGTTTGGGAGACCCTAGGTAATGTCAATATCAACACATATTCTAGCATATGTGTAGAAACCCAATTGAACCCATTCTAGATCTATGTTTATTTAATTTCACAAAGTATTTCCAATATCTTTAAACATTGATAAATGAAAAAATGAAAGGAAAAATTTGGGTTTTGAACCTAAATGGGTATTTTGATATAGACACAGTGGTAGGACTGAAAAAGGGAAAAAATGGAATAACAAAAAGGCCCACTCTATCACAAAACTAAGGTCCCTCTTCTAATGCTTTTTTATAATCAACAAGATTGGAAAACTTAACAATAAAGAAACCCTTAGAGTAAAGATAAATCTCACAATATTTTGTCTAGGTCGAATAAATCCATTGGTACAAATCTAAAGTAGAAGGATAGAAACCATTGAATTTTCATGTTAACGAAGAGGATTTATAAAATGAAATTAACTCTTTGGCATCCAGCTCAAAGACCTCCAACTTTGGCATGCTTCATAGTTCTCCACAACACACACACTCAATAGAGGATAGTTTAGAGAAACAAAGTTAGAAGGTTTGTTTCTAACTACATTCTTGAATGAAACAAGGTTTGAAGTTAAAGACACTCTAGGGCTCACCTCTCCTTCATGTAACTGCATTACCAAAGTGATGGTTGAATCTTTGCATATGCTATAGTTGGACAACATAGGTTGGTCTTCCATTTGTTCACCCTAAAAAAGAAGTCATTGTCAGTCCACATGAATTCCCTGTAAAACATCCAATTCTTACTTTATATCTACCACATAATCGAACAATTTTAGCCACGAGAGTATTGTATTTCAAATAAGAGACTTAACCATAATCTAAAAACTAGCCTATATAACAAGAGTTTCACAAACACTTGCCAAATAAAAAATTTAGCCACAAGAGTATTGTATTTCAAATAAGAGACTTAACCATAATCTAAAAACAAGCCTATATAACAAGAGTTTCACAAACACTTTCCAAAAAGGCCTATCTGCAAACACTTGGCATGAAAGATTTTCATC